>BCLG01002806.1:0-32562 GCA_001602295.1 Zoysia matrella | reverse complement strand
GTAACTGCTGCCGCAGGTACAGTATTATTGCACAGTGTTTATTCTGTAATTTTGGAAGCATATAACGCAGCATTCCGTATCATCTATGTTGATGTGCTATATTTGTCATGATTTTTTCTGTTTCAATATTTGCAGGTGCAATAGCTCTTATGCAGCTGCAAGAGGACTTGAAGAAGCATATGAGTGCTGAGGGCCAGTACACAGAAGAACAACTTGAAATATGCATGCAGAACTACAAGCAAGTTATGGTTGATTCCTTGTGGAAGCTTAATGTTGCTGACATTGAAGCCACACTATCGCGTGTCTGTCAAATCGTCTGTCCCCGCAGCTGAATACTCAACTGTTTTCATGAATTGTGTGTTTTCTTTAACATAACTTAGTGCTGCACCAAGTTTCTCACATTGTCAATATCAGGTGCTTCAAGATGGCAGTGCCAAGAGGGAGGACTTGCGTGCTCGTGCTAAAGGCTTAAAAACTTTGGGGAAAATTTTTGAGGTATTGTTCACAAATTATTTTGTTTTCATTTTTTGTAATGCAGTTTACATTTCCATAATTCTATTATCTGCATTTCATTCTTGCTTCTTGTAGCGGGTTAAGCTCAACTCAACTGAGGGGGAAGCATCACAAGTGAGGAATATAAATAGCATGGACGACAACGATGGTAGTTCCCCTGATTCATCACCAAAGAGGGAGCCACAATTCACTCCTAATCCTCCTCATGCTCCGGTACATGCACTGTGCATTATTGTGCCAACCTAAATGATTAATGTCTCAGTGGAACCTTTCATCTGACTCTTTTTTCATTCAAGACAATTAATATCTTCTTCTGTTTGCCAGAGCCCATATGTGGAGGCCCCCCAGTTTAACGGAAACTATTGTTCATTCAACTTCCCAATGCCTACAGCTCCACCTGGTGCGCAGAGGGATCCAATGCCATGACTCCAGATTATGTTTGTGTATCATTGTTCCGTTTGAAATTGCTTGCAATACTTAGATCTTCTACATGGTGCTCCACTTACCTGGGCATGAGCGGAGGTGCTCAGTCGCCGTTGTGTGGGCCGGTAGGGTAGGCCTGCCCTCACTGGCCCACATGTCGGTGACACTCCGGATCCTGTTCCCTTACTTGTAGCAGAGGAAACAGTGTCAGGTGTCCTTGGCACCCATTTCATTTCTTTGGTTGTGTATGCATAGACCTGTGACAGCAGCCTTATGTTGTGTACAGGTTTGTTGTGCAGTTATAGGTCATCATCGGTGTACATGATGTGATGTCATTTTATT
The DNA here is from genome assembly GCA_001602295.1 of Zoysia matrella. NCBI lineage: Eukaryota > Viridiplantae > Streptophyta > Magnoliopsida > Poales > Poaceae > Zoysia > Zoysia matrella. Next base: position 31,284 of record BCLG01002806.1, on the reverse strand, counting down.
CCATCATCAATCTATCATTATCGTGCATCCATATGAAAGTGAACTAGGCCTCTTGGAACATGGGAATCATGCGTGAAGAAAGTGCATGCTGTTTTTGCAAAATGCCTCTTTATACTGCCCTCGAATAGCATGATGGCAAAGATGGTCAAGTCAATAGCATTGGTCCTGAAAATAATGGTCCGAGGTACGAGAAAAAGATGACGTAGCAAATAAGTAAACATTTACCCAAATCCAATATGGAAAGATTATCATTACATTACAATAATTCGTGATGCTTGGCAACTGCTCGGTTTAAATTTCATTGCCTTATAACGTCGTTTTTTTATCATTTATCTTAAAATTTTTTAAAATGTATAAAATTATAAATTGTGTTTTAATTTTTTTAATGATAAAGTAATATATAGCAAAATATGTAATATATTACACTTTTTGGATAACACAAATGGTTAAAGCTAATGTTGACAACTTAAAATCGGATCTTTTGAATCAAGTTTGGAGATCCAGGTAAACGTCCTACCAGTTCAACTACAATTCACGATCCAATCTTCCTATGAATGGATAATTCAAGATGTGAATGTTTGCAGAAAACTAGAGTTTAGTACAGTGAAACATGAAATCTGTTGCTGGATTTGCTGGAACTAAGCATGCAAGTAGATACCTAATGAGTATTTGTGGATAGGACTCTAATTCATTTTATCCCACTAAAATACTTCGTTTTTAAATTGATGTCGCTGTTACTTTTACTGTCAACTTTGACCATTCGTCTTGTTAAAAAAATTTGCTCGAATATGTAAAATGTTAAGTTGTGATTCAAATAACTCTAATGATAAATCAAAATATATGAAATTTATCAAAAAAAATTTGAATAAAACGAATAGTTAAAGTTGAATTTAAAAATCAACGACGATATCGATTAAAGAACGGAGGTAGTATAAGGTGGGGAGGAGAATTCTTTTTTTAAGTTCATTTTAAAAAAGTTTGGACCCACCCACTGACTTAAAAAAAAAAAGACAGAAAACGTGCACCCCTAGCTGCAACCAGCACCAAATCAACTCTCTACCTGCCCAGTCCAACACTCATCCAAAGGGCGTGACTAACCAGCCGTCCCTTTGCTTCCTCCAGCGTACACTGAAGTTTTTGTCGGTGTAGGGCATACATATATCCTCGAATCAGATTTCAGAAACCCCAACAGCTTGAGAGAATGGCGAGCACAGGCAAGGGCAAGGGCAAAGTGTGCGTCACCGGGGCATCTGGCTTCATCGCCTCCTGGCTTGTCAAGCGGCTTCTCGAGTCCGGGTACCATGTTATAGGAACTGTCAGAGACCCAGGTGCGTTTTCCTCTCATCCAAATTTGATCTGACTTGATCGGAGTCTAACTGAGGTGATCTGTTGCTTGGAACGAACAGTTGCTGAAACCGAGGTGATTCGTTGCACATTGTGACTTGACAGGGAATCACAAGAAAGTAGGGCACCTCTGGAATTTAGAAGGTGCCAAGGAGAGGCTGGAGCTTGTGCGAGCTGACCTGTTGGAAGAAGGGAGCTTCGACGATGTCGTCATGGCCTGCGAGGGCGTCTTCCACACCGCGTCACCTATCCTCACTAGCTCTGACTCCAAGGCATGCTGAACACTACCGACTCTGATCAGTAAACTTCACTCATCTTTCTTCGCGTATCAGGAATCGAATATTTTGCTAGCTAATCTTATTATGTAACCATGATCGCCCTTGATTTGCAGGATGAAATGCTCAACTCAGCAATAAACGGCACTCTGAACGTGCTGCGAGCGTGCAAGAAGAACCCCTCGCTGAAGAGGATCGTTCTGACCTCGTCGTCCTCGACGGTGAGGATCAAAGCCGACGCCGACCTCCCCCCGAACGTGCTGCTGGACGAGTCTTCGTGGAGCTCCATCGAGTTCTGCGAGAGTCTCCAGGTGAGCTTGTTTAGGTTACGCTAGCTGCTTCGACATTGCGCCGTGGCAAACTAAACATGGTCTCTGACGAGTGCTCCGGCCGGCAGATATGGTACGCTGTCGCGAAGGTCCTGGCAGAGAAGGCAGCCTGGGAGTTCGCCAGGGAGAACAAGATCGACCTTGTTACTGTTCTTCCGACCTTCGTCGTCGGACCTAACCTGTCCCCTGAACTCAGCCCGACTGCTTCAGACGTCCTAGGCTTATTCCAAGGTACTACTAGTATGCAGATCTAAATATTCACAGCTTTCCTGCGAATTAGTTTCAGAGACGAAGAACTGCCACCGGCTCTAGTTTCTGAAACCATGCGTGTTTCTGCAGGAGCGACAGAGAAGTTCACCGTGTACGGGAGGATGGGGTACGTCCACATCGACGACGTCGCGATCTGCCACATCCTGGCCTACGAGACCGCCGGCGCCGAGGGCCGGTACATCTGCAACTCGGCCGTCGTGAACAACGACGATCTCGTCGCCGTGCTCGCGGCGCGCTTCCCGGCCTACCCCATCCCGAAGAGGTCGATCAGGCCGAACCGACAGAATTTTGATCGTTCCGCCATGCATGGTTTCCTGCGTGCTGTTCAGTTCTGATCGTTCTGACGAGAGTTTGTGGCGCAGTTTTCCCAACGTCTACGGCGAGCAGACGTACGACTTCAACACGTCCAAGGCCCGGGCGCTGGGGCTGGAGTTCAAGGGAGTCGAGGAGATGTTCGACGACGCCGTGGACTCGCTGAGAGGTCACGGACATCTCCCGAAAACTGAGATCAGGCCACGCACATTGACATGATAGATAGATAGATAAGCTGGCGAGTTGTTTGGCTAGATTGCCGAAGGTTTGGATTGTTGGAGTTGGATGAAAGAAGGCTGCTATGTTCTCAACAAAATGGATGTTAATGTTACATCCTGAAACAAATGATTTACAGTACAACGAATTAATTACGTGATTTCTTTTAGAAACATGAAAGTAAGGAGAAGAATGTTTCAAAAAGTTGAACCGTGGACTGTGGGCCAGATGCTCTGCAGGCCTGTAACTACTGTTGGCCTCTTGAATCTAATCACATGGGCCAAATGTGTTCGGTGCAAGCCTGTAACTTTTAGCTGAAGATAAGCAGCGTCTCTGATCACATGGGCCAAATGTGCTTCTCTAATCACATGGGCCAAATGTGTTCTTTCGCCATGGCCTCAAGAAGAGCCTGGAGTACCGCCACAAGGTTCTGAAGCAGATGAATTCGAGCTGCAGCCTTAGTGAGATGCTAGGCTGTAACCAGAAGAAGTTTGCCATGAAATTTGCTTTGCTTGCAGCAGTTTAGGTATTCGTCTCGTATCCAATTCCCATGTAGTATGTTCCAGTTTCAGGTGAATTTTCCGTTTGTAACAGCCGGCTGTATTGGTTCTTGAATATTTTGATTGAGCATTGAGACTGCAAAGTCCTCTCATGATTCAAATAATGTCTTGATCTTGGTTTTTGAATATATATAAATAATGTAATTATTCTTTACGTGAGAGCAAGCAAATGCAAAGTATCTAGGTTTTCCTAATACCGTCATCAACTCAGTTGAAATACACAGGTGAGTGGCATTTGTTTAACACAAACAAGGTACTTTGTTAAACTACAAATTTCCTCTGTTAGGAAAACTTTCACAATCACCTATTTTATACAGACTCCCATCAATTGATCTCATATCATTACTTACAAGCTCAAATATAGAGGAAAAGTGTGCCTACTATGCCAAACTCCTATCTACACTGTATCTGAAAGAAGATATGTAAGGCAACCACTCACCACACTTGTCTATCCTCTTCTTAAGGTATTGTCTGATATCATTTTGTTGTAGTTCAGACATGCTCTCACACAATCTCAATCAGGTCCAGCCCATAGTAATGTAGAACTTTGGGAAGATAGATAATCTGCTTCCTGACCAGAACATTTGCCTGAATGAACTATGTCCTGGTTTGCTCCAGTTGATATATTTTCTTGGTTGTGTACAGCCTCACCTGCAGAGGTAGCTCACAGTAACAATAGCGTAAGCACCTAAAAGGATGAAATGCTGGATCTTGGAAAATTAGGGGGTCTTTTAGAACTTACAGTTGGATCAGATAAGCTCCAGTGGAAAAAGCAAAGTGGGCAAGTGGCTCTGGATGAAGTGCATATGGATGGTTAGAGCTCCCAGGCCCAGATTTTTCAGAGGGTGACCAATAACAAATTCTCAGTGATGACACGACGCTCGCTGGCTGGCTTCTAGAATCGGAGGGTCGCTGTTAAGCGTGTTGCACGATTGCAATTAAAATTATCACACTAAGTACGATGTTAGTCGGACGTCGACCTGGATGGCCACTAGCTAGTAGACATTTGGTAGGTCAAGTGTTCTTTCTCTCGCATCATTTTATGCATTGATTTAACATAGGACAATTGGATATCAACAGCGCAACTTGTATGATTGATTCGATCATTGGCTCTCTTGCTTCTTGTGTATAAAATATAAATAAATAGTCACTCTACTTCAGGCTTCTAATGGGCCGGGGGTGTTACACTCTCATATTATCATTTGGCTCTCCTTCTCCTTGAGTCTCCTACCTTGCCAATGTCGACCATGGCTGAAGAGAGAAATGAGAGCGAACATGGCGAGCCAGCAGGGGAAGTAGAGAGCATTCTGTCCATGCTTCCCATGAGAGAAGGATGGCGGCAACCCTTCTTCAACTTAAAGGGCTATTGGTTCACGTCCAAAGTCGTGAAGAGTATCACGCTCGTCCAAGCCCAGTTCCAGCCACGTCCGGACGACGTCATCCTCGCCACGTTCCCTAAATGCGGCACTACCTGGCTGAAGGCGTTAGCCTTCGCCGTCGTCAACCGCTCCCGCCACCCCCCCTCTCGGCGACGACCACCCGCTACTCATAAAGAATCCTCATGACCTCGTGCCATTCTTGGAGCTACCTGACCGGCAGCTCTGCCCTGTCGTGGAGCTTGAGGCGCTTCCATCTCCAAGGCTCCTAGGCACACACCTGCCACTTAATTGCCCTACTGCCTTCAGGCGCACTGAACCTTGGCTGTCGAGTTGTGTACCTGTGTCGAGAACCCAAGGATATGCTTGTGTCCATGTGGCACCACGTTCAGAAGGTTTTCAAAGGATACTTCATAGAGTTTCATAAGGCCTTTGAGTTCTTCTGCGAAGGTATTTCATTTTACGGTCCTATCTGGGAGCACTATTTAGGATACTGGAAGCAAAGCACAGTAGAGCCCAGCAAGGTTCTGTTCTTGAAGTACGAAGATCTGATGGCTGCACCTGTCGAGCATGTTTAAGATGCTTGCCGAGTTCCTCCGTGTTCCGTTCACTGATGAGGAGGAGCGCAACGGAGTCATGGAGGAAGTGGTGAGGTTGTGTAGCTTCGAGAAACTGAAGAGTCTACCGGTAAATTCCGATGGAGTGATGGAGTGGTTCCGTGGTGCTGTGGTGGCGCCAGCACAGAATTCTCTATTTTTCAGAAATGCTAAGGTTGGGGACTGGGCGAACCATATGAAGGACGACATGGCAGAGAAGTTCAACAATATCATGAAAGAGAAGCTCAAAGGATCCGGTCTGACCTTTTGACATGTCATTGATGTCTGGAGTAAGCAATAATATATCTCAAGTCTCTGTATGTCATTGCACGCATGTGTATCCTATGAGTGGATTGCCTGTGAGCCGTTGAATCCGACAGATAAATCCGACTTTGCGAGGGGATGGGGAGATTGGGGGAGGTCCTCATGTGAGTATCTCCTCACTTTCTTTTTTTCTCTATGTATCTTGGTATAATGTTAGCTAAGGAGCTAAGGATAAACCGCTTCGAGGCTCGCTTTCCGATACATATATATCGATCGATGGTGTGTGGTGCAGGGCAACGAGCTGCAAATTTTTTTCATTAAAGATTAACAACATCATTTGCAGCAAACAATTTCATTAAACGACTGTTGAATCAGCTGATTACTTTGTGCAGTCTGAGGAGGACCATCGATACAAGCGCCACGACCAACAAACACTGATCATGTGAGCGACACAAGGAGAGTGAAGAAGTTAAGGTCAATATGAATAATTCAAGCGGTAGCAGTAGCACATACAAGAGCTTTCCGCCTCTTAGAGCTTTTTCTGCTCAAGAGCAGCACATACAAGAGTACAGTATTATGTCTACCAGGTTATCTGAATCCGTTTAAAAATTTACCTTCCCGCCTCATCACGGATCAAACCAAAAGCTCAGGGTGCGCTTGGTTGAAGGGCAAAGGTGGATGGAAGATGTCGATATATTTTTTGTGGGATGAGGTGAACAAGTTTCTTGTCTAGTAAAGTGGATGAGACAGCCATATTTTTTATTTGGTAGGATGTAGAAGGTGGCCATGTTTTTTGTTTGATTGGGTGTACGAGCAGGCGGTCGACTGCGGCCGAGGGCTAGCAGCGTGGCAGCGGCGTCCGAGGCAGCCAGGGCCGAGGCGGACGGCAGCGGTCGACGAGGCCACTGGCAAGCCGGGCAGCGGCGGCTTCTGAGGCAGCCGAGGACAATGCTACTGGCTTGGAAGCGGGCGGAGGCAGCGACCAGGAGGGAGTTGAGCGGCGGCAGCGTCCAAGGCGGCTGGAGGCGAGCTGGGCAGTGGCGGCGCCCAAGGCGGCAAGGGCTGAGGCGGGCTGCTGTGGCGCCTGAGACGGCCTGGGTCGAGGCGTGGGGGGCAGGGGACAAGACAAGAGCAGCGGTGCCAACGAGGCGATTGGGGCTGAAAGTGGTGCAACCCATTAGACGTTGACGATGGCCACCCCAGCCGTTGATTTACTTGGATGGGCTCCCCCAACATCTGAAGGAATATTTTCTCACCTTGCTGCCCCATCCACCTCTACCCACGAGCCAAACGCTTTCAAAACAGTGGTCACCATCTCCAATTTAGTCCCATCCACCAACAAATGTACTCAATATTCTACTACTGATAAAACATATAAGGCGGTTTCTCCATATTTCCGATCATCGGCGGCTTCCATACCTCGACAAGGACCGAAACAAGCGCACCGCCGAATAAATTCTGATCCTGCGTAGCAGTAGCAGGGTTGAGGAAACTATTTGATCCGGACGGCTCAAAACCGCTTCAAATCGAAAAATCAAAATTTAAACGAAATACTACAGTAAACTGATTGGTTTTCAATCAATCGGTTTCTCTAGTTTTATCAGTTTTGATATTCCAAATTTAAAACACATCAGTTTTACCGGTTTATCGACCGGTTTTACCAGTTTATCGGTCGGTTTTATCGGTTTTCGAAATTCCAAAAAAATTTAAATTTTCAAATTTTTAATAAACTAATAAAACCTTAATCAAAACTACTCCACTAGCCTGAAAAAATCACCCTTTAATGAAAGGTATACTTTTTTACAAAATTTCTGTAAGTTCTAAGTTGAACTTAATTGAAAAAGTCAAGCAATTCTATTTGCTCACGAGAAATTTGTCCAAACATTTTTAAACCGATAATCGATCGTCCGGTAAAATTAAACTAGACCGATTTCACCGAAAACTGTAAAAACCTGTCGGTTTTGACCGATTTTGTAAACCTTAAACAGTAGCACACATCACCCCCTGGAGAAAAGTTGACAGAGATGGAGCAACCAATGTGTCGCTAGAGGTAGCCCTTAACACGTCAGGTTTCTCCTAAATGATTGCCTCCTAGTTGTATACACAGCGGCAAAGGCCTTGCCATTTGAACCGCGTGCGAAAACGACCGACTAATCCAGTAGCATTTCTGTGATCGAAATTGGTGTCGCGCGTCACTATGTTCTTTTTGAAACTACATTTTGTTCAGAAAAGGCTTTGTGCTTTCAATAATGCTTTTTTTTTTAATTAGGTGATTGACAGTAAAATACTAAATTGTTGTCGCAAGTTAGTTAACTTGATATATTTAATCATTCATCTTACTAATTTTTAAATAAGAAGAATAATCAAAATATAATATTAAATGTTAATGACTATAATAATTGCCCCTTACTTAGCTCGCTCCCTGTACGACAGGCGGCTACTTTTGCTTCTCTCGCCTCATTTTTAATTTCTGTATCTTTCGTCAGTTTATAGAGCCAACTCGCTCCTGCCCTACCGAACCACTTCCACCATGCGACGAGCACAGCTCCATCAAATCTTTATTTACGTACTTTTTTGGATGAAAGTAAGTACTTTTGTATGCAGGCATGTGTCGCGACACAAATGGTGCACTGAGTACCATTGCATTTTCACGTAAAGTTCTGCCATTAGATAATCATATAGAACACTATGACGCCATCTTGCCATTGCATAACCTCGCCTTGCAGTTAACTTCTCCCTCTGTCCCCCAAAATATATCATTTTAGATTTAAAATTTATCTCATAAAACGTGACATTCTCGCATTTTAATAAACTCTCTCCCCCCATGTACCATCCGGTTCTTTGTGCATTTTTTTACTTATTCATCTCTCTTTAGAGCATCAGCAAGGCTTATTACCAGCATGGGTATCAAGGTGGGGCTCAGCAGTAGACGTTTAAAATGACACAATTTTTACTACCTACGAGATGACAAGATGAGACCCACAGCAAAATGCTCTACACGGTGCTTTTTTACTTTCCTCTCTCCTCTACCTTGGCTGGTTGTCAAATTATTTCTATTACGGGGTAATAGGCATACTAGCTGCTCTAACTATTATCGGTCTTACTACCGACTCCCACACTATAAAGTCGACAGGTTTGTACCAGCACCAATACTAATTTATTCGCACGTTGGCACACCAACCGATGCAAATAGACTAGTACTTATTATTTAGATGACTGATTAACGTGGTTCCTCCTCCTGAATCACTGCTAGTAGTACACTATATTTATATTAGCTAACCCCATACCTAAACTCACGCCAATCAGCCCTTGATCAGTCTCATCACCAAATGGCTATGGCTCCACTGCGGCCTGACGCCGAGCATCACGGCACAGCTGCTGAGGAAGGAGACAGCCTCACGTCCTCGCTTCCAAGGCGAGAAGGATGGTGGAAGCCATTCTTCCTGTTCCAAGGGTTCTGGATCACGTCCCAAACCGCGAAGAGCGTCGCGCTCATGCAAGCCCGATTCCGGCCACGCGCCGACGACACCATCCTCGCCAGCTTCCCCAAGTGCGGCACCACCTGGCTCAAGGCCCTCGCGTTCACGCTTGCCAACCGCTCCCGGCACGCTGCCACGGACGCCTCGCATCCGCTCCGTACCCGGAACCCCCAAGACCTCGTACCATTCCTTGAGCTGCCTGACCGTGCCCGTCACCCCGTCGAAGAGCTGGAGGCGATACCCTCCCCAAGGCTTCTCGGCACGCACCTTCCATACGCGTCACTGCCCTCCGGCGCCGGCATCGGCTGCCGGGTCGTGTACCTGTGCCGGGAGCCCAAGGACGTGGCCGTGTCGACCTGGCACTACTATAAAAAGGTGGGTCAGGGCTTCTCCATAGAGTTTGACAAGGCTTTTGAGCTGTTCTGTGAGGGTGCCTCGATTTTCGGGCCGTTTTGGGAACACTATCTAGGGTATTGGAAGCAAAGCGTGACAGAACCCGGTAGGGTTCTCTTCATGAAATATGAGGAGATGATGGCTGACCCAACCAAGCACGTCAGGATGCTCGCCGAGTTTCTCCGAGTCCCGTTCACCGACGAGGAGGAGAATGCCGGTGTTCCGAAGGAGGTGGTGAGGCTGTGCAGCTTTCAGAACCTCAAAGGTCTCCCGGTAAATTCTACAGGAAAAGTTGATCGCGCTGGTGGATGGCCGATGGAGAATTCTCTGTACTTCAGGTCTGCGCAAGTTGGAGATTGGAGGAACCACTTGACTGAAGAGATGGCAAAGAAACTAGACCGTACTGTTTAGGAGAAGTTTAAAGGATCTGGTCTCGCCTTTTAAAATCATATGTGTGTGTTTTCCATATACTTCAATAAACGTCTCCTTAGCAGGTATTGAGATATTAAGAATTCTGCTGTTAAATATTAAGCAGGCCTTGTTCTTTCCTCAACTGCCACGGAGTTCCTACTGTCCAAACATGCCAACAGCACATCAAGCTGTGTCCATTTGTATCATGTCATGCGTGTAAGTGAGCTGTTTCTAATAAATTGATCACATTTCAAATTGTGTTACTGATTAAGTAAATGGCTTTTTTACATTTTGGTTGTGTGCCGTACATATCTTATGCAGCAGAGTACTACTCCCTCTGCCCAGAAATATTAGCATGTCTGAGTTTGAAAGTCAAAGAGTCTTTGATTAATAATATCTTAACAAATTAATTATTTGAAATATAATTTTTATTATGATAATTAATTTATAATGAAACTAATAATATAATTTTTACTTATAAACATCATACATTTTCATATATTGATGGTTAAAATTAAGAGATTTATTATAGTGTTCGAGACGTACCAATGGTACCTAACTCCCATTTCTCAATTAATTTTAACCATATACCAGACTCATTATTTTTTTGATACCCGTCCACAACTTAAAGTACCTTTAACTAAGTATTTTTTATTTTTAACTATTAGATCTAATACAATAAATAATTATTATTAACTTCAAAAACGGTAACAAACCTCAAATTAAAATTGTTTGATTTTGACCAAACCAATCCTGGACGAAGGGCTTTATTGCTCCTGGGCAATGAGCTAAGCGGACCCGCCGAAAAGGCTTCAGCCCAATCATTTGCGACGCCGGCTTCTTGATACACAAAGATATCGCATAATTCGTAGCCCAACGGTCCCGACCTGTGGCACACCGCAAGATGTTGTGCCGAAGAATTTGAGGCCCAAGTGCCCAACGAAGCCTATTGGTAGAGAGCGGCCCACGAATTTTTCTTTTTGCAACCTTAGAAATGCACAGAAAATAAAACAAGCGCTTGTTTGATGCCCTCCACTTGATGAACTGGGCTAACAGATTAAAAATATGCTACCCAGCTCACTCTGATTTCCAAGCAGTGGCATTACAAATGCTAAGAAACATAATTACAGAGTAGTGAAATATCAATAGAACTTTAAAAGTAAGAAAAAATTGAAAACAAAGACAACAATTATTTGCACACGAACAAATGTATCACATCATCATTCTTCTAGATCATTTCCTTTTTTCCACCTTGATCGTCTTGCCAAGTCGCCATCATGGAGATCACTCTGCTTTGCACAATTAGCCTCCATGGCGACCTTGCCAAACCCCCCAGCGTGCGTGCATGAACGGTGATCGAATGATCACGCCGTCGAATCGTCGGCGAACGCCTGGCCAAGGCTGCCCCGCATGAAGTTGCCGCTCCACGTCGACGCCGACGTCAAGCTGACCTGGCTCGTCGTCGTCCCGGCCGTGGTCGACATGGTGTCCAGGCCGCCCTCTGTGGCCGGCCACACGAAGGACGGCTTGAACGGCGGCACCGTCGGTGGCGGCACGGAGCCGAGCAGGATCTGCTGGATGGCCAGCGTCTTGGGCCGCTCGGCGGGCGTGGGGTGGCTGCACGCGAGCCCCAGCAGGAGCAGCCGCTCCGCCTGGTCCCGGTCGAACGCGCCGTCGAGGCGCGGGTCCACGGCCTCGAGCGCGCGGCCGTCGCGGTGCAGGCGCCACACCCAGTCCACGAGGAAGTGGAAGCCGTCGATGTCGCAGCGCGGGCGGCGGCCGCAGACCACCTCGAGGACGACAGCGCCGAAGGCGTAGACGTCCGACTCGCGCGTGGCCTTCTCGGTGTGGAAGCACTCGGGCGCGATGTAGCCGACGGTGCCGTGGACGCCGCCGCCCACCTCCTCCATGTACGAGGTCTTGTCCGTCTCGATGGCGCGCGCCAGGCCGAAGTCGCCGAGGCGCGCGCTGAACGCCGCGTCCAGCATGATGTTGGAGGCCTTGAGGTCTCGGTGCACCACGCGCTGGTCGTACTCGTCGTGCAGGTAGTGCAGCGCCGACGCCACGCCCTTGACGATGTTGTAACGGAGCTCCCAGCCCAGAAGCTGCCGCCCCGGCGCCGAGCTGAACAGGTGCTGGTCCAGGCTGCCGTTGGGCATGAACTCGTACACCAGCAGCAGCTCGCCGTTGTCGTGGCTCCACCCTGCTCGTCGATGCATCCATCATTGACCGAGCATGTCAAACTTTCATCTTGGTAATTAGTACTTATTTACTGATTGCAAAGTAAGTTCTGTCGAAAATCTGTCTTTAAGATGAAGGGTTGACCATGTCAAAAGTCAAAACAGAGCATGGTTTACAAATTTACAATGTTGTGTTGACCATGTGCTAATGATGGATTTACCTGGGGCACCAGTACCCCACACTAGCAGCTCACTCCATGAAGTCTCTAGTGATTTCTATTAGAAAAGGAATGCGTTTGCTTGTAGTGTATGTATGCACAGAAATGCGCTTTGTTAAACAGCTAGCGGTAGTTAGTTCACTGATTAGCAAAGTTTGAACGCATCGGAGATCGTAGCTGTAAAGTTAACTCTAAAGTGGAGTATTCTTCTGTGCACATGCATCGCCTGGAAAGCCGAGTAATTTGTGTTCAAATGGGCATTGTTAATGGACACATCATGTGCGAGCATCACATGGTGAATACCGCTAGCGAATACAAAATTAAAAGAATCAAGAACGGCGGCCGGAAGCGAGCAGGAAGGAGGTGGCGCGGCTTACCGACGAGCCGGACGAGGTGCTTGTGGCGGAGGCGGTTGATGATGCTGAGCTCGGCGAGGAAGTCATTCTGGCCCTGCGTGCTCGCCCGCGAGAACTTCTTGACGGCCACCTCCACCGCGCTCCCGGCGCCGCCGGGGCTGGTGTGGTCGCCGACCACCACGCCCCTGTACACGATCCCGTACCCGCCTTGCCCCAGCTTCATCTTCTCGTCGAAGTTGTTGGTCGCCTTGCGCAGCTCGCGGTAGTCGAACTCCCGCGGCCCGCCGGCGAGGCTCCGGATCATCGTCCCGGTGATGGCGCTGCCGTCGACGTCGCCCTGCACCTTCCGCCGCTTCACGTAGAACACGTACGCCAGTATGGCCGCGGCGGCCAGCGCGACCACTCCCACGGGCAACCCGATGGCCAGTCCTAACGTCCAGCTTCTGTTCTTCTCGTCGCAGGGGAGCTTCTCCACCGTCATGTTCCACGCAAGGACGCAGTTGAGCTGGTACTTGAGCCCCGTCGACGCCGAGAACCCGAAGTAGGACGACTGGGCCACGGTCTCCCCGAGGTCGAGCGGCGCGGCGAGAACCGCTCGCCGGGGCTTCGCCTTCCCCTCGACGGCCATGTACACCGCGATGCGGCGCTCGCCGCCGTCGTAGTCGATCCAGATGTTGTACTTGACGGTGTCGATGGGCGAGATCTCGATGCCGAGGGGCTTGAGCGAGGTGGTCTTGACCGAGACGACGCTGTTCACATTGAGCCCGACGTGGTTGTCGTCCGGGTCGTACCACTGCTTCTCGGTGTCGAGCTCGACGGCGACGATCTTGTTGGTGACATTCCCGTCGGTGTCCTCATTGGTGAGGCCGAGGTACCCGCCGAAGCTCCCCGGCGGCGGGTCGTCCGCGGACGGCGCGATGACGAACGCGACGCCCTCGGCCGGCTCTGCCCCGTTCGGGCGGTAGACGTTGAGCTTGAACACGGTGGAGAAGGACGCGACCCTCTTCCCGCTGGTGACGTTGGCCTCGCCGGCCTTCTCGTGGGTCCAGAGCCTGAACGGCGTGGCGTAGAGCACGCGGCCGGTCTTGTTGACGAGGAAGTGGGAGGGATTGTTCAAGGTGTCCGGCGTGATCTGGAGCGCGCCCGGGCTGATGTTGGCGTCGCCGAGCACCGTCACATTCTCGCCGCGGAACTTGGGGTCGAACCTCGAGAAGCTGAACGTCTCGAAATCGTCGCCGCCGCCACCGGGAGCCGCGGTAGCGTTGGTCGCGAGAGAACTCGAAGAGGCGGCCGAGGCCGCGCCGGCCGCGGCGGCTAGGAGCAGCAGGACGCGTACGAGGAAACGGTGGACTGCCATCAACGGCGAGCACCTCCACTTGCTCGCGTGGCCTCGTGGGGAGGGGAGACTGCACGGGCGCCCGACCGAGCTGCCACCTTATTTGCAGTGGCTGAGATTCGCTCGCCGACCGGTAAGTAAAAATGGAGAAAGAAATTTGGTCGTTTGGCAAAGCCGCGTTCACAAGCAGCCCGGTGTGTGAAAAACGGAGCGGGTGTCGATGCAGCCTCGCCTTTTCTTATCTTTTGGGTCTTTTCAACCTGGCAGGTGCTCTGCCTTTTCCTGGAGGACTTCGATCCATCAAAGACGACATTCCAAATTGCAAGCAGACAGAAAATGCAGTACAGTAGTTAGGTGTTACGGGTGTTTAAAAGGTGCTAAGGTAATTTTAATCATTAATTTTTAAAAATTGATATCGAGTTTATTATTTTTGATATGAGTCCACCAATTTAAGTATCTTTATTAGATATTTTTTTATTTTTAACCGTCAGATCTGAATTGGATGTGGTTCACTTTAATCATTGTAGTATCTTTTTATTTATAGTGGTATCTTCGTCAAAAGTATAGTGGTATTTGATGAAAAATAACATGATTTTGCAAAGTGTTGTGGATGAGTTCCAGCGCGGCCATTACCCCGAATGATGGCAACGGCATGCCCACGCTGCGATCAGGCTCCACCGCTTCAGCATCAAGCATCATCGTTGCTCGTTTGGCATGGGACGCGACCAGAGATGGTAGTCACGGTTACTCACGGCTGACGGCGGATGCCGGCGAATGGGCACGGGCAGTTGGCGACTGCCGTCACCGGTCCGCTGCCGTCGCCTTCAAACGCTGAACGAACCACCCCGCATGTGCGGCGCCATTTCCTAAACTTCTCAGAACCCATCGATCCAGGTTGGATTCAGGAGAGTTCATCGCTCGAATGGACTTTGTCAGTTCAACAGCTGATCCACGAACTCGATTTGGAGCACCAGCCCCTCGCGACGACAGGTCCAGGTCAACAAGCTCCGGTCCGCGAGCCAACCGCCGCATCCGCACGCCTCCAGGAGGAGGGATTCCGTGGCCCCGCAGCACATGGCGTCGCCAACGTCGCCGTACGAGCTCGAGCTGTCCGGCTCGTCGGCTTTCTACGTAGTACTCTACCCTTTTCCGGCAAAGAAGCTCGGCTCGCCGCGCTTTGCCGTGTGAACCTGACGCGGCGCGGAGACCGGAGGAGAACCTCATCATCGGGTGGAAAAGATGGAAGCCGGTGGTCGAACGCGACGGCGCCGAGCGCTTTTGCCAGACATGATATGGGGCATTGGAGCTAGCAGGTACCAAACCATTTCTGCTTTTCCAAAGTTGGATCGAAATCGCACCGTAATCGGGTCGTCACCGTACCGGAACAGAAACTACGAGATGACAAGCATATTCTTGGCATTGGTTGTCGCTGTCGCATCGCGATGGCGTCAGGAGTCAGGACGTGTTGGTGAGAGTGACGGTGAGTTTAGTTGGTAACCTGATCATCGGAAGGGTGGAGGAAGCCCGAAGCAGGCAGGATTTGTTTGTAGGCTGCAGTTCACGCCAGGGCCGGTCCCAGCAAAAATCGGTTTCGGACGGATGTTGAGTCCCAGTCGAGTTTATATTTTACTTTATCATAAAGTGTCCATCATAATGTCAGGTTTCGTCAAATTTCGAACAGGTGTCGAGTCCTCCATTAGCACAGAAATGGTTAGATTCGGGTCAGATGAAGCAAAATCTCGCCCGATAAAAAAGAGTGCGGGTGAATTTTTGGACCCGAGAGTTTTGTAATGGACTGGGCTGAGCAAATCATAGTTTTCGAACACCCGGCAGGTCACTCGATAGGTGGGGAAAAAACCCCGACCCGCACCCGTGTCATTTTGAGTTGGGCGTGAGTTTCACTTTGCGGGTGGATAAATGAATCCGCACCCGCACCAGTTAGTGCAAAACTGCCGACTACCCGAAATTCGTACCTAAATTTCCATCCCTAGTTAAAATTTTGACAAAAAAGTGAAAGCGGGATGTTAGGTTTTTTAAATTTATTTAAAAAATAGAGCTATTAATAAAAACTCCATCAACTAATGACGCACACACAACGTAAAAAAAAAATGTACGCACGCCATTGCTACATACTCGTATCTAATTATCTACATGAACATATTTACGTTTCACACGCAATTATTTCGAGTTGCAATCATGCTCACACGAAACTATCCGTTAACGACCGGATGACAGTGCGGGGAAGTAATCGTCGGTGCTGTTCCGCGCGGCGTGCTGCTGGAAGCTGTCGAACGAGGTATCGTGCGTGGCCATCGCCGACGCCAACGTGCCATTGCCCGTGCCGGTGCCGCTCGCCGTCATCTCTATGTAGCTCAGATCGTAGTGCGCGCCCCCTTCCGGCGGCCAGACGAACGTCGGTTTGAACGCAGGCACCTCCGGCGGCGGCGCGGCCTTGGACAGGACCTGCAGCACCTGCGGCATGGTCGGCCGTTCCGCGGGGTTCGGGTTGCAGCACGCCAGGGCGAGGAGCAGCAGCCTGGTGGCCTCGTCGGCGTCGAACTCCGCAGTGCCGAGGTTCTGGTCGACGGCGCCTAGCAGGGCGCCGCGGCCGTGCATCTGCCACACCCAGTCCGACAGCAGCGGGCACCTGGGGTCCCCCAGCAGCGCGTGCCGGCCGGTGACCACCTCCAGCACGAGCGCGCCGAAGGCGAACACGTCGGTCTGGCGCGTCGCCTTGTGCCCCAAGGAGTACTCCGGCGCGATGAACCCGCGCGTGCCGGCGACGCCGAGGTCCGTGTACGAGTTCTTGTCGTGCTCGATGACGCGCGCGAGGCCGAAGTCGCCGAGCCGCGCGCGGAACGTCGCGTCCAGGAGGACGTTGCTGGCCTTGATGTCGCGGTGGAGCACCATGCGCGTGTACTCGTGGTGCACGTAGTGGAGCCCCGCCGCTACGTCGGCGACGATGGCGTACCGGCTCTCCCAGCTCCGCACCCCGAGCTGCTCGTGGACGCCGCGCCGGAACAGGTGCTGGTCTAGGCTGCCGTTGGGCATGTACTCGTATACCAGCAGCAGCTGCCCTTTCTTGTAGCACCAACCTGGCGAAAGAAAATTCAGCAATGCATTAGCACATCCACTGTGAGAAACATGACTGCGCGCCGAATTTGACAATTCAGAATCGAGAACGGCATTGCCAGCATAGTTGGAAAGATCAAATGATAATTTGTCTGTAAATACGTAAACTATTCTATTCGTTGAAAAAATTTACGTGCACGATTTTCTTACGTAATATATTAAGGAACCAGATGTTGACGAGAATTTTCAATTTTTATCACTAAATACGTTAACCTTTCAAGGAGCCATTAAATACGTTTTTACTTCAAAATATACTATTTCTTTAGATTTTTAAATATTTTTACTATTTTACATTGTTCTAAAATAAATATAATATGAGTTCAAGTGATGTTAATAGTATAATAAATACATTATAATAAATAAAATGCATTATTACACAATGTAATAACACAATATAAACAATAAAAGTGTTGAAATTTCAAAAAGGAATGATATGTCTTGAAATGAAAGAAAAGTATTTACATGTTCTAAATGAAAGGCTTATGTATTGAGTGGTAAATATTGAAAGATCAACGTATTTGATTGTAAGAGTTGAAAAATCTCGATGTTGACTGTTTATCTCATCTGGAGACAGCACAGGTCTAAAACTAATATTTCGTTTAGAAAGGTTCTATCACACTACTGCTAAACTCTCTACTGATGAACAGAACTGATCAGCTAAATTTTGATCAAAACATCTATGTTAATGGAACAGAAATGTTGAAGCATCATTCAGATTTTGATTTTCTAACTGAAAATTAGGCACGATGAGTTATTCAATGGATGAGGCTTTCAGGGACGTACCAATAAGCGGGACGATGTTCTTGTGGCGCAGCCGGTTGATAATGTCGACCTCCGCGAGGAAGTCATCGACGTTCCTGGCGTCGTCCCTTGTGAACATCTTCACCGCCACCTCCACCCCCTCCGGCGTGGCGTCGTTGGAGGGGAGCAGCCCCTTGTACACCATGCCGTACGCTCCTCTCCCCAGTCGCTGCTGCTCGTCGAAGTTCTTCGTGGCCTTCCTCAGCTTCTCGTACGCGAACTCCCTCGGCATCCCGGGGAGTTTGCTCAGCGTGTTCCCCAGTTTCTCCTGCCGCCTCTCCATGGACCGCCTCGCGCGCAGCTTCTTGGTCAGGAAGAACGCGGCGACGGCGATCAGGGTGGCGGATACAGGCACGACGACGGCGACGATGATTATCCACGTCTTGCTCGTCTTCTCGGGGATGATCTCGATGGACAGGGTCCAGTTGAGGATGCAGTTGAGCTGGAAGTCGATGCCCGTGGACGCCGAGAAGCCGATGTATGATTTCTCGGGGACGTGCTCGCTGAGATCCAACGGCGAGGCCAGGACGGGGGACGCCGGCTTCGCGCTGCCGTTGCTCATGAACACCGAGATGTTCCGCGCCACGCCGTTGTACTCGACCCAGACGGTGTAGTTGGCGCCGGCTCCCGTGGTGGCGATCGACGTGATGTTGAAGTCGGCGAGGTTCGCCGTCTTGTTGGACACGACGGAGCCGATGTTGAGGCCGACGTGGTTGCCATTTGGCGGGTCGTAGGTCTGGTTCACCGTGTCGAACTCGATCGCCACGAACCGGTTCTTAGCCGGCGCGGCCTCCAGCGTCTCGTTGGTGAGGCCGAGAAACCTGCCGTAGCTGCCCGGCGGCGGGCCGTCGAGGGACGGCGCGATGAGGAAGGTGAGGCCCTCTCCGGGACGCGCCATGTCGTAGAAAACGTTGATGGAGAACGTGCTGTTGAACGACACGACGCGGACAGGGCGCTGAGCCAGCCGGCCGGCTGTGCTGTTACCGTTGCGACCGACCGCCGCCGCCGCAGCCGCGTCTTCGTCGAGACGCCAGAGGATGAAGGGGTGGCGGAGGAGCACGGAGCCGGACTTGTTGACCAGCAAGTCTGGGCTGTTCCGAGTGTCCGGCGTGAGCTGCAGTGCGCCGTTGTGAAGCTTGGCGTCCCCGAGCATCTGCAGCGCCTTCTCCTCCCGCGAGTTGTCCCCCCTGAACGAGGGGGCGTAGCTGTGGGTCCTCACCTTGAGCGGCTGCAGCTGCGCGCCGCTTTCGGCGACGAAGAAGCAGACGAGGAGGAGGCCGAGACGTGAGCGACCACGTCCGGCGCCGCACTTAGACGCCATGCGCCCGCCGCAACGCGCACACGCGGGAACTGGGAAAAAAAGTGCACGTGAAATGAATAAATGGCAAAAGCGATCGCGAGGAGATGGGGGAATGCCACCGTACCGGTGAGGTGGATATTTGTAGCCGGCGGCCGGTTGGCTGCGCCGCGCCACCGCGCTGGTCTTCGTGAAGACCGAAGGGTTGGTGCGCTCGCGCGGCGAATTTGCCGAGCAAATTCCACCGGCCTCGCTCGGCAAGGCAAGTGGCCAGGAAAACGTGCCGGACAATGGCGTACGGTCCGACGGCGACGTGCCGGTTGGATGGGCTTGCACTCGATCTGGAAGTCGGGTTGCACGACTTCCGAACCTTTTCTGTTCAAATAAAACTACTAGTCACATTTCAGGATCAAGGATTGGGGCGCCCGGAGCGGTCAATGCGAGCTGTGTTTTTCCGATCCATGATGTGCAGAAAACCGTTCACGGTTTCCAGTGAAACCATTTTCCATTTTTTTAAATTAAAATATTTCAATTTAAAAAAATGAATCTTAAAAACAAATAAAATCAAGAGGTAAAACGGTGAATTTCAAAATTTGAAATTTGAAAACCGATAAAATCAAAGAAATGCTTGATAAACTATAAAACCACTCGATAAAAAAAAATCTGACTAATTTATAATACTAAGTACTATCACTATCTCTAAATATAAACATTTTTAGATTTAAGCAAGTCAAACTTCTTTAACTTTGACTATTAATAATATAAATTTAATGATATTTTATCATATATAAGATCATATTACTAGATTCTTCATAAAACATACTTTTATAATATATAATTTTTTATATTATAAATTATTTAAATTTATAGATATTATTAATCAAAGTTGATAGAGTTTGCACTTTAACCAAACAAAAAATGCTTATATTTGATAACGAAAGGAGTATCAATTAGACTAAATTTCATTCTTTTTTTGTTTTTCAATTTGTAACGGTTTTTAATCCATTTTGTGGGTTTCAAAAAACCGATGAGCACCGATTTTCACGGCTCCATCGGTAAGAGAAACCCTGTGACACCCGGTTTTGCAGCATTGACTTTACCCCTTAGTCTCTCCGTTTCAAAATTGCTACGATCGGTTTGGATTTGAATTGATCGACGACAAACAATTTCAGAGTGGAAACAGTAAATCGCGAGCGGAAAAAAAAATCCTCCACGTCGGACCTTTAGACGCGCGTCGGATTATACGATAGATAAGTCAAAACAAAATGTTCTACACGCAATACGTTGGAACAGTACGTATATATTCAAAACTCCAGGTGTCCAATTCAAAGTCAAAACTTGCCACGGAATATCCAATTATATTGTGCGGTCGCCATTCGCCAGGGACATCTTCGTTGACCATTTGTATCTGCTGCCTGTTCTGTTGCTTAATGATTTTTTACGCTACAGAGATTTAGCAAAGCCGCGTACAAGCGTTAAGATCATCAGTACATGAACCGGGGACGAGAGTGCTATTATGGTTTTATTAATCCGAAACAGGTAATGTTTCAAATCCAGGCTTGGTCGCCCATTCCGAAAATGTTTTATCGGACGCACCGCAGCAGGATCGGCTTCTGAATGATCACTTCACTTATTCACATGACATAATCACAACGCATCAGGTCATGGCAGGTCAAGTCAAACCTATAAATTGAGATGGATTAGAATTTTCTGACAAAAAAAAAAGAGAACACATCTCAGACATGCCCATTCTGCCAGCGGGCAAGTAGTCCGTGGGGCCAATGCATGCACTGGAAATTGAAAGAATGTACTTCATCTATATTAAAATATAAGTATTTTTAAGTTAATCAAAATTAAATATTTATCACTTTGATCACCAGTAATATATAATTAATAATATTTTTTATAAAAATTATATTTTTAATTTATTATGCAATAAGATTTTTTAAAAAAGTATATTTTTATATTAAAAATTATATAATTTTTAAAATATTATAAATATTTGACTTTATCAAAATTTAAAAATATTTATATTTTGAAACGAAGATAGTAATAAGTATGCGGAGTGTAGACACGGGACATGAAACGGAAACGCTACAATATAATATTTTGGCAGACTCGTCCCTCTGCTTGCTCTGGTCGTCCCGAGACGGTGGTGATCACGGACATGAACTACTCTCCGGTGGAGCCCTACCACTTCGACCTCAGCGGCACGGCGTTCGACAAGCTGGCCAAACCGGGCCGCAACAGCGAGCTCAGACAGGTCGGAATCATCGACATCCAGTTCACTAGGTATTGTAGTACTTGTGGAGCCCATTTGATCCCGTATATATATGGAGTACATATATACTGATCATATATAGAAATACGGGAACATGAACCAACAACACGGAAGGGTTCCTTGCGAGTTCCCTGGCCTCAAGGTTGGTTTCCACGTGGAGGAAGGCTCTAGCCAGGTGTACATGGCAGTGCTGATCGAGTACGAGAACGGCGACGACGGCGACGTGGTGCAGGTGGAGCTCATGGAGTCGCGGAGCGGGAGGTGGACGCCGATGCGCCAGTCTGGGGCTCCGTCTGGCGGCTCCACTTCAACCACCGCCTCCGCCCGCCCTTCTCCATCCGCATCCGCAGCGACTCCGGCAAGACGCTTGTGGCCAGAGACGTCATACCACTCATCTGGAGGCCAAACACAGCATACAGATCATTCGTCCAGTACTCCTCAGGGTTTTCAAAATGGTTTGAGCCGCGAAAACCACTCGAGAGCGGTGTAGCGAAAACCGCAAAAACCGCGAAAACTGTTAAAAAATCGAATAAATTCAAAAATAAAATTTTTAAAAGAAAACCGAACGGTTTTTACGGTTTATCGAACGGTTTTTATGATTTACCTTTTTAAATTTGAAATCAAATCAGTTTGAGTGGTTTTTGCGGTAAATCGCTCGGTTTGAGTGGTTTTCGAATTTTCAAATTTTTTATTTTTTTAAAAATTTTTAAAATAAAAATTCGTCAACCGTAAAAATCAAACCGCAGCGATTTGATCGAAAACCATGATTTACTGCGGTTTTCGAGCGGTTTTGTGAACCCTAATACTCCTAGCTCCATCAATCTGTTGATTCCTGTCCTGGGAAACAGAGGGATCAGGAGTCTGTTGAGCTCTGCAATTCGATTCTCGCAGACTTGGTGGATCTTTGTCGCTGCCATTGTTATCCCGCTATCTTTATGTTCTGGAAGAACATGCGACTTCTCCAATTAAATATATGCATTCCTGACGAAGTGTGTTGGCGACGTGGTTTTCAGCATCACCAGTCACCACACGTCTGGTATATATAGGAGCACGAGTATGTGAATTTTCTTTTAGTGAATCTGATTCTCCCATGGATCACTTTTAAGAACTAATAATGGAAAAAAAAATGCTCCATGCAGTTAACTGAACCGAACTGATATAATTATAAAGCTTGCCCATTTAAAAACGTCTGCGGTGCGGTTTGAATATCTGAAAATAGAAGGTGATATTAAAATTAGAAAATGAATATATAAGATTGAGATTTAATATAATAGAAGAATAAATGGTTGAGATCTTCAGTTTTATTTCTCAATCCCATCCTACATTCCATTTCCCGATATCCAAATCGAGGTCCCCGCTGGTCGCTGCCCTCCCAGATCGAGGTCCCTGCCTCCTTCCCCCGGTCCCCTTCCTCCCAGGTCTGAGGTTCGTCGCTCCACCGTCTTTGTTCCCATGCTACAGTAACCAGGTGACGAAGAAGACGATTCTGGAGGCGACTCCAACTCCGACGTAGATTGTAGCCTTCGTCGGCGAGATCTACACAGCTCCACTGTGGACACTCCTGCCCACTGCGTCCGAGCCAACGCCGGTGGTGCTCCAGCCATCGTCGTCCACTTGCAAACTGCCCACGACGTCCAAGCCAACGCCCGCCGGAACAATGAGTATTCTAAGTTTGAACTGCCGGGGTTGTGGGGCGCCCGAGGCAGTTCGAGAAATCCTTTTCCTTGCGGATTCTTTTCGCCCTGCAATTATATTCCTTTCTGAAACTAAGTTAAGCGCTAACAGAGTTCAAGACTTAAGGTTCAGGTTGGGATTTTAACATGCTTTCGGTGTGAACAGCACTGGTCTCAGTGGAGGACTAGTGATGTTTTGGACAAATTCAGTAAAGGTAGAGGTGAAATCGTACTCCAAAGCCCACATAGATGTGTGGGTTACAGAGGAAGATTGTAACCAAATGTGGTGCTTTACGGGCTGCTATGGAGAGCCTCGTAGAGAGAAGCGCAAAGAGAAATGGAAGATGCTTAAATTTTTAAGACATGCTTCCACACTTCCTTGGATTTGCGCATGGGATTTCAATGAAATATGTGTGATTCAGAGCAGATTGGAGGTAACACTCGTGAAGAATGGCAGATGGAGGAGTTCCGTGAAATGGCTGATTATTGTGGTTTCACTGATCTCGGCTATGCTGGCATGCCTTACACGTGGGATAACAGGCAGGGAGGATGTAATAAAACCAAGGTTCGGTTGGATAGGGCTCTGGCAGACGCTGCTTTCTGTGATTTATTCAGAGATTCAAGAGTACAACACATCCAAACAACTGAATCTGATCATTGCTCCATTTTAGTATCACTAAAGAAACCAGCTCAATGACAGGGGAGAGGGAAGTGTTTCCGTTATGAGAATATGTGGCGGAGACATGATCAATATGAATCAATGGTCAAGGAGGCATGGAAGCCTGGAGCACAATCTCTTGAAGACTTCCATTCTAATTTAATAGTGCTTCAGAATACTATGCGGTCGTGGGATCGGGACAGTGTTGGCTCAGTCCGGAAGGAGCTACAAAAATTGAGGCAAAAGCCTGAACATATCAGATCCAGAGATATGCACAATGGCCCGAACAGGGAGGAGAGTGAAATTGGAAAAAGAATACCAGAATTGTTAGCCCGAGAGGAGGTTATGAGAGGCAGCGATCAAGAGTACAATGGCTTCAGGAAGGTGATCGTAACACGGCTTTCTTTCAAGCGAAAGCACGTGAACGAGCCAGGAGGAATAGAATCTCGTCCCTTTAGAAGGAGGATGGAACCTACAATTCTGATCAAGCAGAAATAGGAAGTACAGTTACTAAATTTTATCAAAAGCTTTTTACAGCTCAAGCTAGGACATCCCCACAGGAAGTAACGCGGCATGTACCTTGCAAAGTTACTCCAGCTATGAATGAAAGTTTCAATGCTCCTTTCACTGAAGATGAAATAAAGAAGGCTTTATTTATGATGGGACCAAATAAAGCACCTGGACCTGATGGGTTTACAGCAGGTTTCTTTCAATACCATTGGGAGTTTCTTCGTGATGATATTTGTGCGGCAGTGCTTGCTTTTCTCAGAGGGGGTGACTTGCCGAGTGTGATTAACAAAACTGTGTCAGTGCTGATTCCAAAAGTTAAAAACCCCCAAGATACGACATATTTTAGACCTATTTCTTTGTGCAATGTGATCTACAGAATATGTTCTAAAGTTTTGGCTAATAGGCTGAGACCGCTCATGGATAAGATCGTCTCGGAGGGATAAAGTGCCTTTGTCCCGGGCAGACTTATAACTGATAATGTTCTGTTAGCCTATGAACATATTCATTATCTTAAAAGAAATAAAGGAAAAACAGGGACCTGTGCAGTGAAACTTGGCATGGCTAAAGCTTATGATCGAGTAGAGTGGCCATACCTTCGAGCCATCATGCTACAACTTGGGTTTGCACAGAGTTGGATGGAGATAATCATGAGATGTGTTGAATCAGTGGAGTTCTCAATCCGTGTTAATGAACAGTTGACAGAATCCTTTAAGCCGACTCGAGGGATTAGGCAGGGTGATCCAATTTCACCTTATCTATTTTTATTGTGTGCTGAGGGACTCTCCTGTTTACTAAAGTTTACTGGACCAAAATTTTTATCAAGGGGTATCAGAGTGAGCAACCATGCTCCTTGGGTTTCTCATCTAGTATTTGCTGATGACTGTATAATTTTCACACAAGAAAGTGAGAGCGGAGCTCAATGTCTTTTTGATATCTTAAAGACCTATGAGAAAGAGTCAGGACAGAAGGTGAACCTAACTAAACCAGCCATTTTCTTCAGTTTGAATTGCACAGATACTATGAAAGGTCAAGTGCAGAGTATTACTAATATTGATTCTGAGGCGTTAAGTGAGAAGTATTTGGGTCTAGGCTTTTGTTTTTATTCCATCAAAAGTGAAAGGTCTAGTGGAAGGTTGGGGAGAAAAAAATGCTAAGCTGTGCAACCAAGGAGACAATTATTAAATCAGTAGCTCAAGCAGTTCCCACCTACTCGATGAGTTGTTTCCTTCTGGCACCATATACTTGCAGGAAAATTACAAGCGCCTTATCAAATTTTTGGTGGAGTAGTGAAGTCGTGGGTAAAGGCATTCACTGGAAAAATTGACAGGACATAACTCGACCAAAGACTCGTGGAGGCATGGGTTTTCGTGATTTGAAACTGTTTAATCTTGCCATGTTAGGGAAGCAAGGGTGGCGCCTTTTAACAAACCTTGATTCTCTGTGTGCAAAAGTTCTAAAAGGAAAATACTATCCAAATAGGGATTTCTTATCAGTCAGTAAGAAGAAACACTCATCTCAAACTTAGAGAGCCATCCTGGCAGGAAGGCGAGTGCTGGAGATGGGTTTGATCAAGAGAATTGGCAATGGCTCTAACACGAATATATGGAATGAACGATGGATTCCAGGAGGGGTAGGTAATAAAGTGTTGTGCCATCCAGAAACGGCGTCAGCCTCACAGGTTGTTCAACTGATCGATCATGCTACTAATCAATGGAGTGAGCAAGAAATCAAAACCAATCTGGTACCAGCTGATGCAGATTTGGTTTTAAGAATTCCTCTGGGTCAATACATAGAAGATTTTTGGGCGTGGTCTGGAGAACAAAACGGTTTGTATTCAGTTAGATTAGCATATAAACTTCTAGCACAACAAGAGGCTCAGAAATGAGGATATGATGCAAAATATTCCTCATCTTCTGATTCAAGTAGCACTACTTGGAAGATGCTGTGGAAAATGAAAGTCCCACCTAAGGTTCGGGTTTTCTGGTGGCGGGTTATCGATGAGTTTAAACCTAGCAGAGCTAATCTTTATTATCGTCATATTGACAGTATCAGCTGCTATGAAGATTGTGGTGCATCATCAGAATCTACTTTTCATGCTCTGACAGAATGCAGTTATGAAAAGACGTTCTGGACTGAGGTGAAGAACATTGCAGGAATTAAACTTCCTTCGCTCCATCCTGTCACTTGGGCAAGAGACTTGCTGGACCCAAATTTCTGTTCTACGGAAAATGCTTGTTTCATCTTGTGTGGCATGTGGTCTTTATGGCGATCCCTTAATGACCGAAGGCATGGTAAACTTCCAATTCCATTGCGAAAAGCTGTCAGTTGGAACAACATAATTCCTCATCCATGTGCATCGTCCGGTAACATCCTCTGTTCGACAAAAACAAGCTAGTCGTTGGATGAAGCCAGAATATGGTTATCTGAAATTGAACATTGATGCTGCCTTTAGATCAGAGCAAAAACAGGGCGCAGTTGGTGCAGTTGTGAGAGATAGTGCCGGAAGATTCATCAAAGGCTCGGCGAAGTGGATTTCTTTAATTCAATCGGCTCTTACAGCTGAAGCTGAAGCATGCCGTGTCGGACTGTTCCAAAATGAAACGGATATCAAGTTAATTGTGGAGATAGACTCAAAGATTCTTGTTGAGCTGTGAAATAACAGATAGCAAAACAGGTCTGAGATTGCTCCAATCCTAGCGGATATTCAAGAGCTCAGTCAAAATTTTATTTCCTTTTCTATAGTTCATGTAACTCATGATTCAAATTGGGCCGTCCACCTTTGTGCTCAATATGAAACACGATGCAAGGGTGTTGTCTTTTGGGATCATCCTCCCCTTTTTTGTTGCAATGTTTGCAACATGATTGTACTCCCTATGATTAATAGAGAAGTGAGCTTTTGTTTCTTTTTTTAAAAAAACCATCCAACCCGGATGGCCCAGAGCCCAGGTGCCTCAGAAGCAGGGAAAAGCAGAGATCTTGCGGGTCTCGGTTTATGCAATTGCCGACGGCCACCGCCCGCCAGAACTCCGCCGCGCCTCGTCCCTCCCCCCGACCGCCGCCGGCGCTGGGTCGAATTCTCGATCCAAACACTCCTCCAGTTCCTTCCCTGAACCCCACCTCGGTCACCGATGATGCCGCATGAGCAGGAGGACCAAAGCGGAGCAGCTGCCGATACCGACCCAGGGCCGCCCGATGCCGCCGCCGCTTCCTCCGCCGCGGCCACCCTTCCCTCCCGCAACGCCACCTCCAAATATGACTTCGTCAAGGTCAAGGTCTGGCTCGTGGAGAACGCCAACCATTACTATGTGCTCTCCAGGTTCCTCCTCAGCAGGATGCTCACCGTCACCAAGGTCCTCTGCTTTCTGTCTCCTTTCCTACTTTGCCTCTCCTACTTCCAGGCTTCCAGTCCAGCTGCCATCTTAAGATTGCACTATTTCTTTCCCCTTTCAGATTCCTAATCATGTTGCCATTAAGATTGCCCTGCAACTCAAGAAGTTGCTCGTGGACAACAGCCTGCTTGATGTGTATGTTGGAATACTCACATTCCCCTTTGGCCCTTTACCTTTCCCACCATCCTGTTACTATGCGTAATTTCTTTTCATTGATCATCTTGCAGCTCACAGAGTGATCTGGAGGCGAATCTGTTCAAGGTCCATATTTTCCTTGTTCCAAGTTTTCGGGAATATATGCATACGTTTTTCATGTCGTGTCTCAACTCAAAAATCTTTGCTTCTTCAATTTCACAGCTTATGGAAAAACGAGGGTACGGCAAAGACTATATCAGTCGCTATAAGATGATGACAAGATATTTCCTATTTCTCTTTATTACAACTTACAACAGAATATATTTCAAAAAAAAAAAACTTACGACAACAGAATAGATTGTTGATGGTTCTGCAGAATATTAAATGTTCTCTTCTCTTTTACTTCTGCAGCATCCCAATAACTTGTCTCTTCTGCATTTATCCTCAACTGCAGGTTCCATCATCAAAGAGTACCACTGGTAATATTGGTGTGCGGTACTGCTTGTACAGGGAAATCAACAATCGCTACCCAACTTGCTCAAAAGCTCAATTTACCAAATGTTCTGCAGGTTTATTTTCCTTTGCCATTTCCCTGATTGTGCTTCGCCTGCTAATTTCCATCATGGATTTCTAATTTGATTACGTATTTTTGATTATAATGTGCAGACAGACATGGTGTATGAGTTGCTGAAGACATCAACAGAGTAAGTTGTATTATCTTTTATTTTTTTGTATAGAAAAAAGAACATTATTTCTGCCATGTGCACCATCCACCTCTTTTTCCAAAGATTTGTATATAAGTCATGATTAGCTGATGCTACTGAATCTGGGTATATAAGCTGATCATATAGTTAACAAAATGCAGTGCTCCGCTTTCTTCCGTTCCTGTGTGGGCACGCGAATTTGATTCACCTGAAGACCTTATCACAGAATTTTGCAGGGAATGCAGAGTTGTTCGCAAAGGTATGCAATATTTGTGCCAAAAAAAAGACTGTCCTCTTGCATAAATGAAATCTATAAGCACTCCATTGATTTTCATTGGCTACTTATGAACGTCCTGCACTTTATATTCTTGTCTAGGTTTGGCTGGTGATTTGAAGAAGGCCATGAAAGATGGGAAGCCAATTATTATAGAGGTTTGCTGCACTTTTTGTTTTTGTTATGGCTCACATACCTTGATACAATAATTACTTCAATATTATGTTCTTGCATTCTCAGTATATTTGGATCCAATCCCGTTGACTTTCTTCTCTGTCTCTATTCTTCTCAGTGTTACATGGATATTGGGTGCTGCACTATACAAAATTTATAATATTTTATGCCCACATAAAAACAAACGCATTGACATTGTTATGTATGAGAAAAAAAGTATGTAATTCTACTTTAAAATGTGTATTTCTATTAACAGGACTTGACATACCAGAGTTTACTTTTTTCCATAACAGGATAAGTCCTGGAATTTCATTGCTAAGCACAACAAAATTACAATCCGAAAGTTGTCCTTTTTTTTTGGGGGGGTGTGTTGCATAGATCTGATATACTTACTTTCAGTTCTTCTTTTGTTAGTGACTTAGCGTTTGATGTTCATCTGCCACCAACTATCCCATCTTAGTCAGCTTTTTTGGCCTTTGTGTTTGTTTAGATGGACTTGAGACTTGAGCAGTAGCCGAACGATCTAAACAATGTACTCATTGCAAAAGCATATCTCTGATCTTAGCAAATATCTTAACACAGGGAATACACTTGGATCCAAGCATTTATCTTATGGATGAGGAAAAGGGAGTTGATAACTTTAGGGTGGAGAAAAAGGTTCCAGATTCAGAAAATCCAGACATCTCTGATGAAAGGAAGACAGAACATCAACCAAAGAATGGACTAGCTGAAAACAAAATAAGTTCCATAAAATAAAACGCGCACTCTTTCAAGAGTCCAGAATGCATGCAAGAAGGTAGAATCAATGAAGCTCCACCTCATTCAAACAGCCATGGGAGTAATTCTTTTGATTCTGCACGTTCTAAAGAGGAAGGTCCCAAAGATGAAGGTAAGTAGGAAATTCATATTTCTAGTATCTAGTCAATATAATTTTCTCACAGAAAGTGCAAAACAAGCTAGTTCTCTTTGTAATAAAAAGCCACTGTTGGGCTAATTTAAAGCAGAATATGTTTCTTTACAAATTGCACAAAAAAGGTGGAGCGAATAAATCAATGGCTTAATGTCTTCCCAGTTATTTGCCAGGTTATTTTTTGAATTGTGATGTTACATTCTAAAAGGTCCCTGCTATCTTTCCCTTGTAGATGATGGACATAAAGATTTGGACCAACAGAAGAGTTCTGGCAAGAAAGAAAAAACTGCTGCTGAGCCAATAGTTGTCCCAATTGTATTGAGAATGTCTGATTTTGATCACAAGGTTGTTCTCTCTTTTTTTTTGTGTTTTTAATATATTTGGTCTGCTACCATTTGCTATGTGATATCCTAAACTTACCTTCTAAAAAACTCGACCTACAAGGGGTTAGAATACCTTCTCATGCACGTCAAGAAAACCCTCGAACCCCCTACGCCACCCATACACAGTGGGCAGCGGCACCGTAGCCTGTGTGAGCGACCAACGACATGGGCCATGCCTTACACCTGTGCTTTGGCATGGGATAGACAAGGGGATTTTTTTTAACCCCAACCAAAAATTCACTCCCCGGGGAATCGAACCCAGGACCCGAGGGGTGCTACTATAGCCAACTACACAATACAGATAGAGGCATGTTTGCCTGACCGTATAAGAAAGCCATCATATGGCTTATTCTCTGTAAATCTTTGAGCCAAGGTTGTAAACTCTATCATAAATGCGACATAGTATATCTGCTGATTCAGGAGACTCATGTTGGCATCCATTGCCTCTGCATTCTCTATTTGAATTATTATTTCATGTTCAGTCTCCTGTTCTGATTTATTTTGATCTGATCAGGCATTGTTAGAGGAATGGATAGCCACTAGAGCTTTCAAAGATAATACCCTTCCTCAGGTATATATAGTTCTTTAAAAATTTTCTGCAGCCTTTTATTCTCGTAATCTACTGTAGTTGGCATAAATGGTAATAATTGTTTTGTGGAGAATACTGCTTGGTTATCAGAACTTGTAGTCACCCGTACTTTGCCATGGATATTCTATAAATCACAGGATCTCTAGGGTCATGACATCTGATGGAAGATACTGTACTAGATAAATGTGCCATGTGACGCTATACCTTGAAACTCCTCTTTTAGTTTCTATATATTTGAATTGCCCTATGTGGATATAGAACAATAAATTAGTAATGATAAATTGACTCCTAATAAGTTGTGGATATTTTTACCTACTTTTAAATTTGTTATCTGATGCCTACTTGCCTAGTATCTGACCCAATCACTTGTTCATGTCTTCTAATGTTACAGGATCATCGGAAGCTTATAAATAACCTTAAGCTTATTCAGGACTATCTTTGTTCGTTTGAATCACAGGT
>BCLG01002805.1:44645-55529 GCA_001602295.1 Zoysia matrella | reverse complement strand
CGTCCTGGAGGCGTGGGGGGACTCAAACCCTAACTTAGAGAGGGCCCCTAATGGGCTAAACTGGATACAATGGGCCTCAGCCCATGACTGGAGGTCCGAACGCCTTTCTGACGTTTCTGATCACGTCTAGAGGAGTTTGAAGCTGAGATTGGACCCATCTGAAAGTAGACTTTGAGATCTTTCCTATGAGTACTCATTTGCCTTCAACAACATCCAGAGTGAAAAGTTGTGACCGAAACAATCCAGCCCTGATTGATGGTCCGATCCTGCTTTATGGTCCTGGTGCTCCTCCCATGTTCCTAATCATAACAAAATCACCACAAAGATTTAGTAGTACCCCATTCTGAGAAGAACTATTATAGACAGTGAGAAATGACTTGACCTGATAATTAAGTTGACGCGCTCGAGCTCGTGTCATGGGTCCTTCTTGTGCAATTGGTTTGGCTGTGTCTGTGGAAGTGATGTCCTCATCACGTTAGACGTCACCTCAATTGATGGAGGCAATGAGATTTTCACATTGGGCCCACCCGTTGGTGGGCGGGGTTTGTAGATTTGGGGTGCTCGTCAATTCGGGCGGCCATCATGACGCAGATTGGCTTCACACCGAGCCATGTCGCATTGTGCTCTGGGAGTCTTGGGGGCAGAAATGTCCGCCTCCTTCGGGTATAAAAGTTGGGGAGTGGATTTTGATATTCAATCCGGCCGTTGCGTTGCTTGCGCTTTCGCCTTCCTTGCTGCTGTTGTTGTCACCATGGCCGCTGAGTGGAAACCATCCACCGCCTCTGACGACATCCTTGAGAGCCGTGCAGATGCGGGGTTCATTCAGGCGCCGATCGCCCTCAGCTGGAGGGTTTATAGCTTTCGCAAATCGCAATAAGATCAAGCAATAAAACCCAAGCGAGAAGGCGCCAAAAAGGGAATGTATGAACCCATGTTCACGATCCGCGTAAATGGATTTTAGAGACCGTTAAGTACATTTTAATGGCATGAAACGCACAATTGCTTTGGTTATCCCGTCTAGGAGTTTGTGAAGGTTTCAGAAACTGTTCTGGCTTCGAAAACTTGCCTGCACCGGTTTGGCCTGTTTTCGTGAAAACCGAAAAAAAAATTGCTACAGTAAACCGCATAAATCGGGCAAATTTGAAAAAAAAACTTTTTAGAGAAAATCGGTCGGTTTTCTCGGTTTACCAACTGGTTTTCCGGTTACCGTTTTTGAATTTGAAATTAAATCTGTTCGAGCTGTTTTCCATCGCTTTTCAGGTTTACCAGCCAGTTTGACCAGTTTGACCGATTTTTGGATTTTCAATTTTTTTGAATTTTCAAATTTTTTTGAATTTATTAAACCAAAAACGGGTCGACCCTCTAAATCGGACCAGACCAGTTTCCTCGAAAACCATGAAAATCGACCAGTTTTGACTGGTTTTGTAAACCTTGGTGTGAATACATAAGGACAATTTAGTCACTTTCTTCGGGGGTAACGCCTCCTCTCTGGTTCCTATATGCAATGCATGTTCAACAAGCTATCTAAATGAAGAAATTTAAAGCATACCCTATAGATGCAAGCAAATTTAGGAACTTTGCATAAAGAAACCTATTCAACGCCAAGTTTGCTTCATCTCAAGCTTGTTCACCATAAGCCCACCACTTTGCATTGAGATAGCCAAACCACCTTCTCAAGCTCTTCCCCCATGCTTATGGATATCTCAAGATGGTTAGGCGTTGACTAATTTTTTTGTTCTTCTCTTTTATATTTTACACTTGATGCATGATAGTGCAAACATCTTCCACAAAGGAGTCATATCTACGTTGTAAGACAAGAAAAGAAATCTACCCTACTATGTACACGAGAAAAAATCCCTAACGTGTAGATTGACGTTGAAGCTCGATCACATGTTGTGGACTTCTATAATCTTTAATTTGCTTCACGGTCCACCACCTTGGTCCCTTCACTTCTCTTTAGGAACCTAAGAGAGTTTACGCTTCCTCGCTCGGTCCACGATCAGCTTGGGGACCCAAATCTTCTTCATTGTCCTCTTCTCATTTGGCAGTCCGAGCGGTTTCGCCTTCACCTTTCCATCCTTGTCTCTAAAGAGCTTGTAGTGCACTTTTTTATGTAAAAGGTTAGCGTTAGGCATAATCTTAGGCTCGCTCACTTTGGTACAATACTTGGAGCAGTGTCCATCACGATAACACTTCTCACAATAATAGTCATCCTCCATGAGCAGGTTTATCCAAGTGCACTACAAGCTCTTTAGAGACAAATGTGCACTATCCTTGGCCCCTGTGGTTGTGGTTGTTGACATGGTTCTGGCTTAGGAGTTCGATCTGAATTTGCCTTCCTCTAGTGAGCCACTCGAAAGCATCCATCACGGCTTCTCTCTCCTCCTTGAGCTTCGTGTATTCTTACAATATAGATGGCTCAAGAGAAGTAGTCTCCTTGGAGAGGGTTAGATTAAAAGAATTAGAAGTTTCATTAAAATGCTTAGGTGAGTTTAAAAGAGAGTCAAGATCAAGAGCCTCATTGGTGAGAACCAATGCCTTATGCTTCTCACTTAGTTTTATGTGCTTCTCCTTGAGAGACTCATAAGACTCACGTAGAACACCATGAGAGTGCTTTAGGGCATTGAGCTCCCCCTCAAGCTGTCGAACTCAGAATATCGCTACTTCGTGCTCCTTGATCACCACCTCAATCTTCTTAGACTTCTTGATGATGGTCTTGTTGGCCTTCTCAATAAAGAGGACTAGATCATTATAGCTTGGTCTATCATCTTCACCTTCATAGTCCTGCTCTTCTTCATCAAGATCATCATCTTCATCCACATAGCCCTCACAACTTTGGACCATCAAGCAAAGAGGTGGTGGTGGTAGCTCATTGGTGGAGCTCGTCATAGCAATACCCGCGAGCTCTTCTTCACTAGAAGAGGAAGAGTCCAAATCATTATCATCGGTGAGCCACTCACCAACAATGTAAGCTTTGTGCGAGGACTTCTTCTTCTCCTTCCTTTTGCTCTTCTCCTTGATGAAGAACTTCTTCTTTAACTTCCTCTTGGGCTTATGTTCTTCATCCTCACTCTTGCTATATGCTTCCTTCCTGCTCTCCTTATTGGGCTTGGGACACTTTTTAGCAAAATGGTCTTTCCTTGCGAAATAGCTTCTTCATCAAGAGCGCAAGGTCCTCATTATCACTCTCATCATCCTCATCCTCATCCTCCTCCACCTTTTTCTTCTTGTTGTTCTTGCCATTGGGAGATTTTTAAACTTGAAGGGCAAGATTCTTAGGCAATTAAGTATCAGTGCAGGTGCCCAACATATACCCTTCGTAGGCCATGAGCTTGCCAAGCATGACGTCCACAGTGAGAGTAGCCAAGTTGGCTTGGAAGAGACACGTGATGATGACATTGTAGCTTGGCAGCAACAATTAAGAGCTTTCTCATGATCTCAACATTTTCAATTTTGCTCTTGAGGCCCAAGACGTTGACCTCCTATACCACTACATGCAAATGAGAGTAGACATCATTAGCTTTCTCATGAGGCAACATGGTGATAGAGTCATATTTGTTCTTAAAAACATAGTAGCACTCTTTCTTGGCCTCGGAGGAGCCCTCATGAATATTTTGCATTTGAGACCATATTTCATGAGCTGTGCAAGAAGCATTAATTTTAGAGAAC
Organism: Zoysia matrella; assembly: GCA_001602295.1. Classification (NCBI taxonomy): domain Eukaryota; kingdom Viridiplantae; phylum Streptophyta; class Magnoliopsida; order Poales; family Poaceae; genus Zoysia; species Zoysia matrella. The sequence goes on along the minus strand of BCLG01002805.1, from coordinate 51,860 downwards.
ACATTCTTAGAAATGCACCAAAAGATATCATTCTTGGCCTTTGCATTAAACATGATAAAGATAGGATCAAGTCTCTCATTCTCATTTGTTGCATTTTGGGTCACTTTCCACCCTTCCCATCGATCGACTCAAGGTAGGCTTGCATGCGAGCCTTCCAATATGAGTAATTGTCCCCATCAAACACGAGCAGACTCTCCATCCCGTTCGGCATCCTTACTAAGGCGGTGAAGCCCAAAAAGTGTTGGCTCTGATACCAATTGCATCAAAATGAAGTGTGAAAAGTAGCAAGAGAGTAAGAGAATGCTCAGCGATTTTTTTCTGAGGTCTCGAAAGGTTGCCTTCCCCTAATCCTCGTTGAACCACTCTCATCTGAGTCTTGGTTCCTCCTGTCGTTCTCGAAACGATGCTCACAAGAGTACGCTTCACTTCTTTCGCTAATCTTGTCTTGTGCTCTCTTGGTGGTGTCTTTTGGCCTCTCACAACTTTTCTCTAGCAATTCAGATCTCAGGCACATGTGAGAACATCCTTTTTCATGGTTAAATAGGCTTCAAGCTCAGAAACAACCGTTGTAACATGATGTCATAAAGTTGTCTGCTTTATCCAATCACTGGACTATCCGATGACTTCTCTCACCGGGCTGTCCGGTGACTTGTATTCTCGCAGACCTGGGAAACACTCTCTCTGGAATCCATTCCATGTGACACGAGACTGTCCGATGACCTTCTCTTTTGGACTACTAGAGACACCACTTCTGGACTTCAACTTCTGGCTCACCAGACTGTCCGGTCACTGCACCACCACACTATCTGGTGACTGGTCCACCTCCACTCCAGAGAGCACCTCTCTCTTGACACCCTCTAATAGTTGTATGACAAGCGACGAATGATTTAGCCCCCTTTAATAGTACTGGCGTTCCTATGGGCTGTCTAGCTAGTCCTTAGCCTTGGTCCTCCAACGCCCGAAAACTCCTCTTCTTGGGATCGTCCTTTGTCATCAATTGAGGAAACCCAACATATTGTAGAGATTAGCGAGGTGGAACCTACAATCACTACTGTTAACGATGGTGTTCATTCAATTGCCAAAATCAACTCATACCTTTGAGGAGGTCATGAAGCTTACACTTTTCGACGTAGGTGATCTCGTCCAAGGAATTAGACGTCACTGCGGGCAGCGGGTGGGAGGCCGAGTCCGATGGTGCTCCTAGCTTTCTTGCGAAGAGGGAGAGGGTCGGCGGCTCGGGCGTCGTCATCGTTTTTGATCCTGTCATCCATCCAGTGTTGCCCACAGTCAGGGTGGCGGTGGCAGTGACCTCACACGCCTCGAGGGTCAGTCAGCAGGGGTCGAGACTCATCATTCATCTCCTAATTCGTTAGTCGAAGGCGTAAGTTCCTGCCACAATGATTTGTCTGCCAAAATGAATTTGTACGAGTGGTGAACTTATGTCGTTTATTTTGATAGGGCTTTGACGGTGGTCCCCACTGCTCCCGTTCCAGCGTCGGGGGCGCGCCAACGGTCGGCAGAGGAGGGTCGAACCCCTCGGCGGTTGCGGCTGAAGAAACTTCGTAGCCTCTTCCAACTGCCCCCCCATGTCCAAATCCTCCGCCGCAGAGTTCACCGGCGAGGTTGTCACCTTGTGAAGAAGTTTCGCTGCCTCCTCCGCCCCAAGGAGCGCTGGCCGACGAGCCGGCAGCAAAAGAAATTCCACAGCCTCCACCCTCTGGCATTGATGCCGGGGCTCTAGAGGGGGCTGCCGCTAAAGAAGAAGTACTACCTTTCTTGGTTGCGAGCGCCGAGGAGGTCTACGTCGCGGTGATTGGGGAGGCGATCAAGCACCGACCCAGACCGCCACATCCGAGCTGGTGCCGCGGGCATCGAGCCCGCCCCCTGCAAGGGAGCTGTCGGACACAGCCCCGGCCTCTGCAGAAGGTCCGATGGAGGCCAGCAAAGAGACAACAAGGGTTGCCGCTGCGTCGAAGGCTGAGGTCGTGTTCGCTGAGACTTCGGCCCTCTGCCGTTCGGGGTCAGACGCGCCGGATCCCCCATCTGGCGAAGTGGTGGCGCATGCCCTGCACCACTACGACGACCAAGTGCGCGAGGTCCCGAAAATCATGTACTCGGTCAACTTGGCCATGAGAAAGTTGCTCGACAAGCTGAACATGTGCCCGGACATCCTCGAGGTTCCCGCTCTGCATGAAGCCGGGGTAAGTGGTAATTGCTTAGAACTTCATTAGCATGAACCTTTGTTATGTGGACACTAAGTTGTGTCTTTTGAAGGAGGTCCTGTTTCGGTTGCTGGGTCTGCCCTCGAGCGACCCCAGGTCGAAGGCAGAGGTCGAGGCCCTCTGTCGGGAATTGGACCAGCCTCGGGTCAGTCGAGACGCATCGAGGGATGACGCGCTCCGACTCCATTGGGAGATTAAGGCCACGCAGGAGGAGGCTCGGGCGGCTTGGGAGGTAGCCCGGGCGGCTCAAGAGGAGAAGAGGAAGCTCTCTGTCGAGCTCACCATTGCCATGCAGACCGCCTCTAATAAGTAGCCTGTTGTCTTGGCTTGCTTTCTGTTCTCCCCATCCTTGGGAGTTAGAAACTGAGGTCGGTTGTTTTGCTTAGATGGCCGCTCAGACACAGAGGTGAAGGCCGCCGTGGGTTGGCAACTCTCTGCCGAGGCGGGTCGGCCGAGAGCCTTGGCCGACATCAAGGTGGCCGAGGAGGACAGCGAGCGTGCCACCGAGCTTCGAGTCACCATGGATGCAACACGTGCGACGGCGGAGACCGAGGCTGTCAAGCTCGCTGCGGAGCTGACGGAGATGCAGAAGACCTCTAGAGAGGAGCTAGCGTGTGTGCAGTAGGAGTTGGCAAATGTCCACTCTGCAGTCGGGGTCGTCAGCGAGGAGCGCGACGGTACATTTCTCTTGAATACCTGTTAAGCAGGGTATCGGTGTAGGGTCGGTTGCTCATTGTGGTTGTCTTGCAGCCGCGGTCGAGACTTTCGGAGCTTGAGATCAATCGTTCGACGCATGCTTCGGCAAGTTTTCATCGGGGTGTCCGAGGATACTGTCTCGACGAAGTACGCTGATGTTAGCTTCATGACCATTGAAGACCCTCAAAGATATGAATTTTTTTGGTGATTGAATGAGAACCATGAACTAACTTATTAGATGCAGGTTTATCAACACTATTCTACACCTCTACGAGTTGGTTGCTGCAAGGTTGCTCGTGTCCTCGGAGTGTTTCCAAGTAGGTTGCTGGTTCAAGGCTAAGGATATATTAGAGCCATGTGTGGCTAAGCTTTTAGGCCTTGTGTCTATAGGAAACACCGGTACTATTAAGAGGGGTCAGGTCACTCGTCTCAGTTTTACAGGAATTAGAGAGTGCGGATGCTCTAGGTTCTTTGAGGCACTTGACTAATCAGCAGATGCTTGAAGATGATGAGGTTTGCAGCCGAAAGCTTGAAGATTTTGAAGCAGTCAAGGTTCAGCAGCTGAAGAGGTCACTGAACAGTCCGTCGGTGTTACCGTACAGTCCAGTAGCCAAGTGTTCAGAGAAGATGTTTTCTAGGAGTTGAAGCTAGGAGGTCACCGGACAGTCCGACGCTGTCATCGGACAGTCCGGTGAGTGCAAGAGCTCGAAGTCCAGAGAGAGGTGCTCTTTGGAGTCATTAGGAAGAAGTCACCGGAGAGTCCGTCGGTCAGAGACCGGACAGTCCGATGAGCCCTGAAGGAGGTGTCCAGAAGAGGTGTCTCTGAACGTCCAAAAGAGAAGTTCACCAACAGTCCGGTGTCACATGAAATGGATTTCAGAGAGGTTGTTTTCTGCCAGATAGAGACCAGGAGTCACCGAGTACGTGGTCCTAGTCACCAAACAGTCCGGTGACTGCAAAAAGTAATCAACTTTTTGGCAACAGCTCTTAACGGTTGTGTCAAGGCTTGGTGCCTATTTAAACCATTGGGGGAGCTGTTGTGGAGCTTGCTCGCGCTCAGAACAGTTGGAGATCATTTGTTGTGAGCCAAAGTTCATCCAGAGAGCTCAAGAGAGCATCTAGTGAGATCTTGAGTGCTTGTGAAGAGTAGCAAAGAGCATCCTCGCATTTCTAGAGCTTGTGAGGCTCAGAGGAGTGTTTTTAGCTTGTTACTCTTGGTCTATGGCAGCCTAGACCGGTTAGGCGTCGTTGTCTGAGCTTCCGAGGAGATTGTGGAAGTCAACATCAAGTTTCTACGCGGTTCTGGGTCATTCGCTCTAAAAGGACACAAAGAGTGTGCGCCCGAGCCTTGGAGCCCTGCTATAGCACTTGGGTATTGTTTGGTACAGCTGAGGCACCGGTGTCTTCACTTCGAGAGTGAAGCATACCTTTGTGAGTATTGTTCCAGGAACAACGGGAGGAACCAAGACTCTGACGAGAGTAGTTCAACGAGGATTAGGGTAAGGCGCCATCTTTTCGAGACCTCAGAAAAAATCGTTGAGCATCTCTATCACCCCTCTCTTTACTTATTGCATTTACATTTTTGCAAGAAGTGCGATAGGTTGTTTGATTGCTTCTCTTGGTGGCTCTCGTGTCGGTTTGCGTACTAGCTTAATAGGTTGTCTACTAGCTTGTTTTACTCTTCTCTAGACCTTACTTGCTAGGAGCTGTATGCTAGTTTTTGCAAGTAACTAGGAAGAGAAAGAATTTGGTCTAGTAGTGTAGGTGCCCGATTCAACCCCCTTTTCGGTCACTTGAAAGGATCAAGTGGTGTTAGAGCCAAGTGCTCAATTTAGGGATTAACCGCCTTTGAGAACTGATCGGGAGTGATGGAGACAAGTTCTTCATTGGGGTCCGGTAGTAGCTCATGGAAGAATCGCTTGCTAAGCTACCTATATGCCACAAAACCGGAAAATTCGAGTGCTAACATGAACAACTCTTCAAACTCTTCATCTAGCAACTCTTTAAGTGCTATTATGAATGATAATCTTATTTATCTAGAGCTCATAGATGCTTATACTCACTTTGGAAGTCTTGATGGTGAATCTATAGGTGCTACCATGCTAAGATTGCGTGATTTTGTTGAAAAGATCAACTCCTTTGATGGAGCACTTAAGATCTCTCATGATGAATCCATCAAGAAGTTACTCTCAAGCAAGATGTCTAGCTCATGTGTCTCTTATGAAGCTTCATCTAAGAAGGAGAATCTAAATGCTTCCACCTCAAGCAAAATCATTGGAGTGCATGCTCATCCCACTCTTGAGCCCACGATTTGCATAGACTCTACATCTACTAGCTCTCATTTACTTTTTTATGATAATGCTATTGCTAGTAGCTTGCTAGAGGATTCTTATGTAGCTCTATGTAATGAGTTGGATAACATTATTGTCTTACCTAATGAAGCTCCAAAAGATTTGTGCACTCGCATTGATAAGCTTGTAGGTTGGATCAATTCTTATGAGAAGCAGCATATCACTATTGATGAAGCAAACAAAAAGAAGGTTGACACATGGAAGGATCGTCTCAAGTGCTCTAAGGAACAAAATTCATCTCAAGAAGTCCCTCTTATTTTAAGGTTAGTACAAGTGAGTCTAGCAATACTTTGGATACTAACACCTCATGTCTCATGGCTTCTAGCAAGGTCAACTACAAGAATGGTGACAAGCATTGAGTTCTTGATAGGGGTTGTACTCAACAGATGAGGATAAAAACAAAGTGACTTTTGGAGACAATTCCAAAGGAAGAGTCAAGGGTTTGGGCAAGGTCCCATATCTAATGGCTTGACAATCTTTAATGTCATGCTAGTGGAATCATTGAGTTTCAACCTTCTCTCGGTTGCTCAATTGTGTGATCTTGGTTTCACATGCTTCTTCAATGAAAGGGTGCTGAATTGATCAACAAATCCTTGGGTCTCACGTTCAATGGTTTTCGGCACAACAATCTATATATTGTGGATTTCTCTTCAAGTGAAGTTGCGCCGCAAACTTGTCTCATTGCTAAGTCCTCTAAAGGTTGGTTATGGGATAGAAGGCTTGCTCATATTGGAATGGGTCAATTGAAAAAGGTCACCAAGAAGGGCTTAATTATTGGAATTCAAGATGTCACTTTTGAGAAAGACAAGTTGTGTAGTGCATGTCAAGCGGGAAAGCAAGTTGCAACTCTTCATCCTTTCAAGGCCATAATGTCTACTTCAAGACCTCTTGAGCTACTCCATTGATCTTTTTGGACCAACAACTTACAAGAGTCTTGGAGGTAATCCCTATTGTATTGTGATTGTTGATGACTTCTCTCGGTATACATGGACCATCTTTCTAGAAGACAAAACTCAAGCCATCATCAATTTCAAGAAGTTCGCCAAGAGAGCTCAAAATGAATTTGAAGCTAAGATCAAGAAGGTTAGAAGTGATAATGGGACAGAGTTTAAGAACTCTATCATTGAGGAGTATTGTGATGATCTTAGCATCAAGCATGAGTTCTCGGCTACTTGCACCCCGGAGCAAAATGGTGTTGTTGAAAGGAAGAATAAGACTCTTATCACTCTTGCAAGAGCTATGTTGGACGAGTATGAGACTCCGAAAAGGTTTTGGGCTGAAGCTATCAACACGGCATGCTATACATCAAACCGTGTTTATCTACATCGCCTCTTGAAGAAGACCCCTTATGAGCTATTAGTGAGAAGGAAGCCAAATGTGGGCTATTTTTGGGTCTTTGGATATGATACTACAAAAAGCATTTTTCCCGACACCTCGCCCTTTACGAAAAATGCAGGCGAGTGTCCTAACCGACCACATGCAGAAATACATTGGTTAGTGCAGGCGGGTTGGTTAAGAGAGCCGCTTGCACTAACTCCTTTTCCTCATGCGGAAAACTAAGTGGGCCGCATGTAGACGGCTCCACCATCCGAGCCAAGTCCACGCTGGCGATCCACAGCTGAGTCCACGGCCAATTTACTACACCCAGAAGAAACACACTCACCCGTGAACATGGCCGTCCATGACACAACAGCAGCACACGGAGCCAATAAAAAATGCCAGCGGCAGCCCCTAGATGAAGCCGGGTCAACACGACTGGGTGGCGCAGCGGTCGCTCGTGCTCAGGGCGGTCTTCGGCGTGGGGCTTCGACCTGGCTTCGGCGGAGTCAGCGCGAGGCTTTGGAGACGAGGCGCAGCGCGGGGTCGGCGACGGCCGGGCGGGGCTTCTGCGCGAGGCTTCAGAGGAGGCGGTGCGACTTCAGCAGATCGGCGGTGGCAGCGCAGGG
>BCLG01002805.1:24846-44635 GCA_001602295.1 Zoysia matrella | reverse complement strand
ATCGGCGGCGGCGCACAGCTCAGATCTGGCGGCCGGGCATCCAAGGACAGCTCACTGCTCCAGGAAGAGGCCACGAATCGATCTGATGCTGCAGCAATGACGTGCTTGGTTAATCTCTTTCTTTTTCCATTGATCTGAGTTTTTTTCCTTCCTTCCTTGGATGGAATCAGTTTATTGGATTGAGTTAGATCGAGAGAGAGGAGCACAAGCTGGCAGCTCGTCTTCCTGTGGCCTGATTTTCGATTGAGAGAGAGGACTCACCATCGATCTGGGTGGATGCATATTGTATTTGGGAGGCAATTTTTGGGTTGCTGACTTGGGATCTGAATTTGATTCGTTTCGGATTTCAGTGGTAGATTATGGAAAAATGCTTTGATTTATCTTTTTGATGCAGTTTAGAAATATCTTTGTAGCAGCATCACGTTCATCCGCATGGCATGACGGAGCGAAGAGTCGCATGGCACGACGGAGCCTATCACATGGCATGACGGAGCGAAGACGCGCATGGCACGACGGAGCGGAGACACTCGTCGACCAGGTGGAGCAAGGCAGGGCGGCAGGCGGAGGGGGGTAGACGTAATTTTTTTTTTATTTCAAAAAATGATCTAAGCAATCGGTGCTTATATGGTGCCACTTGCATTAGTTCTTATAATGCACGCGGTTGTTATTATTAGCTGCCTGCATTATGGAGCTCTAATGCAGGCGGTTGTTAATGATAGCCGCCTGCATTATCTCTCTAATGTAGACGGTTCTAAAATTTCGCTTGGAGAAATGCTCTATTTATATAGGCTATAGAATGGCGGCAGATTGGAATTCCGCCTGTACAGATGCTTGTAGGCTTGAAAAAATTGTTTTTGTAGTAGTGATGTAAATGCTATGTTTTAAAGAAGAGAAAGAGGCTTGTTAAGTTTGAGAAGAGGACTGACATTGGATTTCTCGTCGGGTATTTCGGTAACTCTCGTGTTTTCAATACAACTACCGAATTTGTTGAGGAATCATGTGATGTGCAATTTGATGAAACTAATGGTTCTCAAGAGAACAAAGAATCTTATAGTTGTGATGTAGATGATGATGAACCCTTGGAGGAGGCATTGCGGAAGATGCCCGTAGGAGAAGTTCTACCAAGGGAAGATGACTCCTCTACTTCGCCACCGGAAGACTCCTCCACGATTTTTCATGAGAACACCACATCAACAACTCAAGTGGAAGAATCATCAAGTGTTTGTGCACCAAGAGAACCACCTCAAGTGCCTCCTACCCCAAGCTATCAAGGATCGGCTATATCAAGTGGTACACCACCATGTCCAAAAATGACATCAAGAATTGAAGAAGATTGCAGCTCTTCGCTTCGTCTACAAGACATCGTCATCTCCAAGGAGCAAGCCGTACAAGATGCTCAAGACGTCTCTCCACCGCAAGCACCACGACAAGAGGCTCCAAAACACAAAACCCATTCTTCGAGCTCACGAAAGTGACTTGATCATTGGGAGTCCCTCTCAAAGGTTAAAGACTAGGAGAATCAATATAAGCCGAATTATACTAATGATACTAATGATGATGATGCGGCTAACATTGCTTGTGAGAATTTCTCTTTTGTGTCTTTGATAGAGCCTAAGAACATCGATGAGGCGGTGGAAGATCACAAATGGATGTTGGCTATGAAAGAGGAGCTTAACAACTTCAAGCGAAATCAAGTGTGGGGGTCGGTGAAGAGGCCGAAGGACAAGAACATCATCGGTGCCGAGTGGGTCTTCAAGAACGAGCTAGATGCAAACGAAAATGTCATGAGGAACAAAGCGAGACTCATCACCAAGAGTTATTCTCAAGTTGAAGGGGTGGACATTGATGAGACATTTGCTCCGGTGGCTCGACTGGAGTCTATTCGAACCTTGCTCGCTTATGCTTCACATTTTAACTTCAAATTATATCAAATGGATGTGAAGAGCGCATTTCTTAACGGCCATATTAATGAGCAGGTTTATGTTGAGCAAACACCCGGCTTCGAGGATCCCAAGCATCCCGATCACCTCTTCAAGTTGAAGAAGGCTTTGTATGGTCTCAAGCAAGCAAGCACCAAGGGCTTGGTATGAGTGGCTAAGAGATTTTCTCACTGACAAGGGCTTCAAGATAGGGAGTATTGATAACACTCTCTTTACTAAACATATTGATGGTAATCTCTTTATTTGCCAAATATATGTGGATGATATTATCTTAGGTTCCACTAATGAAGCTTATGATGCTGAATTTCGTGATCTAATGGCCAAAGAATTTGAGATGCCCATGATAGGTGAGCTTCACTTGTTCCTTGGATTTCAATTCAAGCAAATGAAAAATGAAACATTCATTTTATCAAGAGAAGTATGCAAGAATGGAGGATTCAAAGCCAATCAAGACTCCAATGGCCACAAATGATATTCTTGGCCCGGATGAGAGTGGTAAATCGGTTGACAAAAAGCTTTATCGATCTATGATTGGTTCTCTATTATATCTTACCGCTTCTCGCCCGGATATTATGTTTAGTGTATGCTTTTGTGCTCATTATCAAGCTAACCCTAAAGAATCTCATTTAAGTGCTGTCAAAATAATTCTTAGGTACCTCAAGTATACACCAACTATGGGCATTTGGTATTCAAAAGATGGAGGCTTTGATCTTATTGGCTACTCTGATTCGGATTTCGCTGGCTGCAAAGTGAGTAGAAAGAGCAACTCCAGTGGATGTCAGTTTTTTGAGAGATCATTGGTTGCTTGGAGCTCTAAGAAGCAAAATGCCGTGGCTCTCTCAACAGCCGAAGCGGAATATATGGCTTGTTGTGCTCAACTTCTCTATATGAAGCAAAGTCTCTTGGACTACGGATTGATATACAATCAAATTTCTCTATATTGTGATAGTGAGAGTACAATCAATATAGCACTTCATAAAGGTGATCATGGTCATGCTAAACATATTGAGGTCAAGCATCACTTCATAAAAGGATCATGTTACCAAGAAAGATATTGAGCTTATAAGTGTGAGGACAAATGATCAATTGACCGACATATTCACAGAGCGCCTTGATGAGAAGACTTTCAACAGGCTAAGAGGAGAGCTCAACATTTTTGATCTTTCAGACTTCACTTAAGTAACCTCCAAAGCTTAGCATTTCTTTTGTATATACTTGTTTGCTTGTGTTTGCTTTGTTGTTCTTCTTGTTTTGTAGGACCGTCATCTAACACGTTCAAGCTAGCAATGATCATGGAGAGCTTGGGAAGAATGATCACGAGGTGCCCAAGGCCAGGAGATGAAGGTCATTGTGATTAAGCTTGCGAGGGGATTCAAATATGATGAGGGTATTTCTTTTCTAGACCTTTTTCATCATATGCATACATCCTTTATTCTTGTTTTTGCGTTCATGTCATTTCATGCATTGCATCTAGTGTCTTGACGTTAAGCACGAGTCTAGGGGGAGTTACTCATAAGCAATATAAGTTGATTGCTCCTAGACCCCTTCATAGCAATTCTGAGCTTACAGCCACTGAATCACGGTCTTTCGAGCTCTAAGGTTAAATCTACTTACGCGGCTCAAAGACTGTGATTCATACATTCCCATATGCATCATTAACCCCCTCTTGTTAAGAGAAGAGGAAGTTTCATGGATGATTTTTTTTTAGGGTGGGTGCTAACTCGAGGGGGAGAAGGAGCTTTGAATCAAGAAGACGATCAAGACACAAGGAAATGATAAGCAAGAAAAGAATCGAAGAAGAGAATCATAAAGATCCGGTAATATTGTTTCACATCTCATCAAGATTATTATTCTATTGTATTCTCCTTCTTTGTGGCTTTCCTTTTTGGTTGATAAATGACAAAGGGGGAGAGAAATAGAAGTGAAAATGATCGAGGATCAAAAAATCAAATGAAGATGATGAGAGATTTGAAGATTGAACATGTTCTAAGAAGAAGATAATGATCAACGAAGTAAATGAAGATTGGGGAGAGAAATGTGACTAGTTGAAGCTGTCAAGAACCAAAAGGGAGTAATATTTCCTATTCCTCTAAATCAGTTGATTACTACCTTTTGCTCTCTACTCGTCTTGTGGTTATTCTATATTTATAAGAGACAGGTAGAGGGAACTTAAGATTCGAAGATAAATGAAGTCACTCAAGAAAACCAATCAAATCAAAGACTATAAAGAAAGTAAGCAATGCACTTATCTAGTGGGAGCTCCGAAGCTAAGGTATGAAACCTCATGCAATTTGTGGACTTCTTGGCAAGAGATGGTAAGACAACTTGCATCTATCCTTTTTTCTTTTAAGGTTGTCTCGTGCTTCCATTCCTTTCTTTTGTATCATCTCTATCATTTGCATCATGGTTGTCATCAATAACCAAAAAGGGGGAGATTGTTAGCTTCATGACCATTGAAGCCCCTCAAAGGTATGAATGATTTTCGTGATTCAATGAGAACCATGAACTAACTCGTTGGATGCAGGTTTATCAACACTATTCTACACCTCTACGAGCTAGTTGCTACAAGGTTGTTTGTCCCCGGAGTGTTTCCAAGGAAGTTGCTGGTTCAAGGCTAAGGATGTATTAGAGCCATGTGTGGCTTAGCTTTTAGGCCTTGTGTCTATAGGAAACAACGGTTCTATTAAGAGGGGTCGGGTCACTCATCTCAGTTTTACAGGAATTAGGGAGTGTGGATGCTCTAGGTTCTCTGAGGCACTTGAGTGATCAACGGATGCTTGAAGATGTCGAGGATTGTAGCCGGAAGCATGAAGATCTTGAAGCAGTCAAGGTTCAGCAGCTGAAGAGGTCACTGAACAATCCATCGGTGTTACCGGACAGTCCGATGAGGGTCACAGCCAGGAGGTCACCCGGATAGTCCGACGCTGTCACCAGATAGTCCGGTGAGTGCATGAGCTCGATGTCCAGAGAGAGGTGCTCTCTGGAGTCATCTGGAAGAAGTCACCGGACATTCCGCCAGTCAGAGACCGGACAGTCCGATGAGCCTCGAAGGAGGTGTCTAGAAGAGGTCTCTCTAGAATTCCAAAAGAGAAGTTCACTGGATAGTCTGGTGATTGCAAAATGATGTCAGCTTTTTAGCAACGGCTCTTAACGGTTGTCTCAGGGCTTGGGGCCTATTTAAACCGTTGGGGGAGCTATTGTGAGTCTTGCTCGCGGTCAGAACAGTTGAAGACATTTGTTGTGAGCCATCTAGTGAGGTCTTGGGAGCATCTAGTGAGGTCTTGAGTGCTTGTGAAGAGTAGCGAACATCATCCACGCATTCCTAGGGCTTGTGAGGCTGAGTGTCTTTGGCTTGTTACTCTTGACCTATGGCAGCCTAAACCGGTTAGGCGTTGTTGTCTGAGCTTCCGAGGAGATTGTGGAAATCGACATCAAGTTTGTATGTTGTTTCGGGTCCTCCACTCGAAAAGAACACCAAGAGTGTGCGTCCGAGCCTTGGAGGCTTGCTCTAGCGCTTGGGTATTGTTTGCTACAGTTGGGGCGCCGGTGTCTTAACTCCGGGAGTGAAGCGTACCCTTGTGAGCATTATTCCGGGAACGACGAGAGGAACCAAAACTCTGACGGGAGTGGTTCAACGAGGATTAGGGGAAGGCGCCATCCTTTTGAGACCTTGGGAAAAATCACTGAGCATCTCTGTCACCCCTCTCTTTACTTATTGCATTTACATTCTTGCAAGAAGTGTGATAGGTTATTTGGTTGCTTCTCTTGGTGGCTCTCGTGCCGGTTTGCGTACTAGCTTGTTTTACTCATCTCTAGACCTTACTTGCTAGGAGTTGTATGCTAGTTTTTGCTAGAAACTAGAAAGAGAAAGAATTTGGTCTAGTAGTGTAAGTGCTCGATTCCCTTCTCGGTTACTTGATCCTTTCAGCCGAGCACGTGCTGAGGTGCTTGCCTGTACTCATCACCTCCGCGCTAGTCCGTGCCTTGGAAGACAGGAGCTCACTGGCTCTGGGCGGACCGTGTCGCACTACCCATCGATTGATCTTGCGCGAATCTCTTAGGGGCTCGCCGTGGACATCTCGGACAAGGAGATTGCGCAATTGAGGGCCGACATGCGGCCTCAGGCGAGGGAGCTTTACTCCAGCTTCCAGGCAGGAGACTTCATGCAGGCGCGGTTCAGTCGATGCCAGAACGGCCTCTAGACCCTCGGCGGCCACCTTAAGGCTCGTAGACTTAGGGTCTTTCCTTGTAATGCTTTTTTCCTGCAAATAAGAATTCTGCACTTGGCATTGTAAATAACGATGTTTTTGACCCTCTTCGGCACTTATGTGAATATTCCACACTTAGCGTTTTTCGCAATCTGTTGGGCGTAGATCGAGCGACTGGGTCGAGTATAGCTCGTAGGGTCCAGTGTCAGGCTCGATACAGGTGTAAAGCATCAACAACATTGGGTCGTCAAATGTTAGCCACGAGAAAAACTTAAACGATAGCGCTCACGGTTCACTTGGCATGTTTGAGGGTCGCCCGCGAGCTCGAAGGCAGGTCAGGGTGTCGGACCCCAAGAAAACAATCAGAGGCACGGAGCCTTAGAGCAAAAAGCAGAGGCACAAAGCCTGAAAATGAGAAAACGAAAGGCCGAGGGCTTGGACGTTCCGACCCCTAGGCATGGGACAGTAAGACTAGCCCGAGGCGATAGAGGGCGGCCAGTCGGCCACGCTTCACGTCAAAAACAGTAAGTAGAGAAACGAGAGGTGCACAAAAAACTTAGCTGATTTTATAATGCATAGAATCAGCGCAAATTCTTGATGTTCGAGGCACTAGGTAGCTCCTTGCCACTCTCGGTCGCCAGCTTGTAGGTATCGGGACCTAGATCTCGCTTGATTACATACGACTCTTCCCAAGGGGTGACAACTTATGCTGGCCGTCCTTGAGCTGGACCTTTTTGAGTACAATATCTCCTACGTTGAAGGCCCGACCATTGATGCGTCGTGCGTGTAGTCGTCATAAGGTCTGCTGGTACATAGCCGACCGAAAGAAGGTGACGTCCCATGCTTGATCCAGTTGGTCCAGGGTGCCCTGCCGTGCCGCTTCCGACCTCTCCTCGTCGTAGGCTTGAACCCTCAAGGAGTCGTAATCGAGGTTGGAGGACAGCTTCTGCTCCAAACGTCATTAAGAAAGGGGTAAACCCTCTGGTTTTGTTGGGGGTCGTTCGTAGACCCTACAACACGGACGGGAGTTCTTTGACCCATTGTCTGGCCGCCTGCTCAGCATAATCATAGAGTCGGGGTTTGAGGCCCTGGAGCACCATCCCGTTAGCGCGCTCAACTTGACCGTTGGTCCTCGGGTGAGCCATGGAGGTGAAGTTAAGCCGGATGTGGTACTCCTCTCAAAATTTGTGGAAATGTTGACTGGTGAACTGTGTGTCATTGTCGGTGATGATGGAGTACGGGATCCCGAATCAGCATATGATGTCGTGGAAGAATTCAACCGCTCAGCCGCGCTGATGCAAGACACCGGCTTGGCCTCAATCCACTTGATGAACTTGTCGACGGTGACGAAGAGGTGGGTGAAGCCCCCGGTGCTTTTCGAAAAGACCTGAGGATGTCAAGTCCCTAGACCGCAAAGGGCCATGTGACCAGGATCATCTGGAACTCTTGGGCCGGCAAATGCGTCTGTATGGTGTAGAACTGGCAGCTCTTTCAGGAGCGAACGAGCTGCTCGACGTCGAAGACTGCTATGGGCTAGTAGAACCCTTGGCGGAAAACTTTCCCGACTAGGGTCCTCGGAGCAGCATGATGACTGCAAATGCCCAAGTGAATGTCGTCGAGGAGATGCCAACCCTCCTCGTGAGGGATGAAGCATTGGAGGATACCGCTGGGGCTCCGCTTGTAGAGTTCGTTGTCAGCAAGGACGTAGGCTTTGGCTCGGCGTGCAACTCTCATGGCTTCATTTGTGTTAGCCAGAAGCGTGCCATCTTGGAGAAAGGCGAAAATGTCTTGGAACTAGTTGGGGATGATGGCCATAACCACCTGCTTTGGGGTTGGGGTCTGCTCACCAACTGCTGCTTCGATCTTGGAGTCGGCAGGGTCATCTTTGACCCTTATGGTTGGCTTGGAGAGGATTTTGAGGAAGATGTCTTTAGGGACTGGGTCCCACCCCAAGGCCATCTTGGTAAGAGCATCGGTCGCTTTGTTGTCGCGGTGTAGAATGTGGTGGAGCTCAAGCCCGTCAAACTTGTCTTCGAGCTTGCGAACTTTCTCGCAGTAGCCCTCCATCTTCGAGTCTCGGTAACTGGATACCTTCATAACTTGGTTGACGAGGAGCTCAGAGTCGCCTTTGACATAGAGCCGTCGGATGCCGAGAGTGATGGCCATTCGGAGGCTGTGGAGTAGGGCTTTGTACTTGGCGACGTTGTTGGAGGAGCATAAGTGAATCTGCAGTACATATCAGCATGCAGGAGCTATCGAAGAACATCGTCCAATGCTCGAGGTCGACAGCGGTTGGCGGTTTTTGAGGCTCAGTCAACTCGTTGATGAAGTCGGTGAGAGTCTGGGACTTGATGGCTTGACGAAGCACGTAGGTGATGTCGTGGCCCGTGAGCTCTATTGCCCATGTGGCCATCCTGCCAACCATGTCTTTGCTATTGACGATCTCCTCGAGTGGGAAACTTATCACCACTCGGATGGAGTGGCTATCGAAGTAGTGGCGTAGCTTGCGGCTTGTGATGATGATGGTGTAGAGCAACTCCTCCGTCTGAGTGTACTGAGTCTTGACGTCGTCCAGCACCTAGCTGATGAAGTATAAGGGCCGTTGGACTAGGGCCCGACCCACCTCCAAGTGCTCGACGATGAGGACGGTGCAGACAACCTTCGATGTTGCAGAAATGTAGATGTGCAGCGGCTCACCAGGGGTCTGCGAGGTTAGGACCTGCGATGTTGACAGCAAGGTCTTAGAGTTGCACGAACGCCTCCTAAGCCTCGGCAGTCCAGGCGAAGCGGTCAGATTTACGCAGGAGTCGATAGAACGACATGGCCTTCTCGCCGAGTCAGGAGATGAAACGACAGAGCGTCGCTAAGCATCCGATGAGCTTCTGGACCCCTTTGACATTGCTGATGGGCCCGAGGTTCTGGATGGCAGTGATCTTCTCGGGGTTAGCCTCGATGCCGCGCTCCAAGCTGATGAATCCAAGTAGCTTGCTGGAGGGGACATGATAGGACTTGAGTGCTCGATCTTTCGGTGAGGTGATAACTATCGATTTGGTGGAGTCGACCCTCACGATCCGACTACAAATGAAAAGGTCGTGTGCGCCTTAGCAATCGCAGAACCAACTTCGAATGGTTATTGACCGTGCTGGACAGCAAGATCAACCTGATCACGAAGATCAATTCCTGCAAGCAATCGAAGAACAAGTAAGAACAAGATGTGGCAAACCAGGAATCTCTCACAATATGGAGTTCTCAAAGCTGTCTAACAGGTTGTCGTTGGACACAACTGAAGATCAGAAAGTTTGCATAAGAGCTAAACTATAACAAAAGAAAACCCAAGTCTTTTTTGTGGCAGCTGGGACCTTTAAATAGGGTGGAGGATGACCAGGAGGTGCTGGGGTCGTCCTCAAATCCTAAGACGCGTCCCTAATGAGCTCAACTTGATACACGGGCCATCGGCCCAAGTTGGGGTGATGCAGCACCTTCTAAATTGGAACGACAATTGCCGCTGACTCGGATGTGATATGAATATGAGGCTAGATCTATTCGAAAGTAGACTAGATGGGCTTTCCAGAATGTACTTAAACACCCAAATTGGATTCCATATGAAGTCGTGGCTTTTGTTGCAAGTTTGTACTGTTTTGCAGTCCGAATCCTCCACGTGTGAATATTTCCATTGACGTCCTCATCAGAGGATATGATGTCCACATCATCTTTACCCACTTGAATTAGAGTCGTCCTCAACTCAAGTTCAGAATATAAAAATGCCACTCCAATATGCCCTCGTGAAATCATAAAGGGTGGAGGCTATGGAGATATGTATGTGGTCTCATCAGGACACTGAAGACGCACTTCTTGGGGTTGAACTTGACGACGTACATCGAAGGTTGGCGAATGTCTCCTCTAGGTCTTCAATGAGGTTGGGAGCTTGCTGAGTCTTGATGACAATGTCGTCAATGTATACTTCTAGTTTTCGACCCAGCTAGTCATGGAAACACTTCTGCATGCAGCGCTGATACGTGGCGTTGGTATTCTTAACCAGGACGACATGGTGACATAGCAAAAGGAGTCGAACGGCGTGATGAAGGGCGTGGCTAGCTGATCGGTGCCACGCATAGAGATTTGATGGTACCAGGAGTACATGTCAAGAAAATTAGGGGTTTCACAGCCGACGATGGAGTCGACCACCTGATCTATGCGCGACAAAGGAACTGGATCCTCGTTTCATTTGGGCATGCTTTGTTGAGACTTCTGTAAGCAACACACATCCTCCTTTTCCCATTCTTTTTCTTGACCATTACAGGGTTGGCTAGCCACTCGGGGTGATAGACCTCTTTTATGAACTTGGCGTGCAGCAGCTTAGTGATCTCTTCTCCGATGACCCGGCGCTTCTCGTAGTTGAAACGCCGGAGTCGCTGCTTCACCGGTAAGGATTCGGGAATGATATTGACAGAGTGCTCGACGACCTCCTGCGGGATGCTCGGCATATCAGAGGGTGCCCAAGCGAAGGCGTCCTGATTTTCGATGAGAAAGTTGATGAGCACGCTTTTCTATTTGTCGGAGAGCGCCGTCCCGACCCTGGCCTTCTTGGTCGGATCAGCGGGGTCAACGACGATCTACTTGGAATCGTTGACGGGTTCGATGGACGTAGAGGTTGCAGGCTTGGAGTTGAGAGTTGGAGCCGACCCCTTGGTCTTCCAGATCTCGTTGAGCTCGACCGACCTTGAGAGGGCAATGGCCAGCTCGAAGCTTTCTTGCGCAGAGGCGAGCGCGTGCTTGAAGTGAGACACCATGGTAATGACGCCTTTGGGCCCCGGCATCTTCAGCTTGAGGTAGACGTAGTTGAGGACAGTCATAAACTTGGTGTAGCAGGGCCGATTGAGGATGGCGTGGTACGTGTCGATGAAGTCAACCACCTCGAAGGTGAGCTTCTCGGTCTTGAAGTTGTCGCGGTCACCGAAGGTCACTGGGGGTGATCTGACCCAGGGGTATGGCATGATCCTTGGGGATGACTTCGTGGAAGGGAGCATGGCTCGGGCGAATGTCCGACTCCAAGTGCTTCGTGGCCTTAAAGGTGTCGATGTATAGGATGTTGAGGGCGTTATCGCTATCCATGAAGACCATGGTGAGGCGCGTGGTGCCAATGATCGGGTCGAGCACCAGAGAGAGACGCCCCGGCTGAGGCACGTGGTCAGGGTGATTAGTCCTGTCAAAGGTGATGGTTGCTTCCGACCACTTGACGTTGGTCGGGACAATAGGGTCGGCGATGTTGACCTCTCATCAGGTTTTCTTCTGGTGACGCCGAGACTCGTAAGCCACCGGCCCACCGAAGATCATGAGGCAATCCTCCGGCTTGGGGAAGGTTGTGTCACTGTTACCTTCGACGTCCTTCGCTTGAGGGTCTGGATGTGGAGGTTGACGAGAGTTGGGACGAAAGTTACCTATGAAGAATTGCTTCATCATATATCAGTCCTTGAGCGTGTGCTTGACGGGGTCGAATGGTTTGTGCGGGGCTTGTCAAGTAGCTTCTCGAAGTGATTGTTGTGGTCGGTTGGCTTCCTTGCATGGGTCGGGGCTATCGCTCGATGACGCCCACGAACTCGTCGTCATGCTGATTGGTTTTCTTGGGCCTTTTGCTGCTCGAGCCATCCCCAGTCCAGTCCTCGCGACGGTTGGAGCGCCGGTCCGAGCTGTG
The DNA here is from genome assembly GCA_001602295.1 of Zoysia matrella. Classification (NCBI taxonomy): domain Eukaryota; kingdom Viridiplantae; phylum Streptophyta; class Magnoliopsida; order Poales; family Poaceae; genus Zoysia; species Zoysia matrella. The sequence goes on along the minus strand of BCLG01002805.1, from coordinate 32,795 downwards.
GTCGGACTTGTGGTTGGGCTTGGACATCTCCTTGTCCTTGCAGTGATCTCGGTCGAAGTTGGCTTGGATAGCCTCCTCCCCCATGGCGAAAGTGGTGGTAATGTCAAGAAGTCGTGGGCCGTCGAAAGGTTTTTACATCCCAACTTGTGGACGAGTGCCTTGGAGGTCATGCTGCAGGTGAAGGTATTGATGACGTCGGCGTCGCTCACATCGCGCAGCTTGTTGTGCTTGCGCAAAAAGCGCTAAATGTAGTCCCGGAGCGACTCGCCCGACTTTTGCTTGCAGTTCTTGAGATCCCAGGATTTACTTGGCCGAGTGTAGGTCTCCTATAAGTTGTCGACGAAGATTCGCCGGAGGTCGGACCAATCGCGGATGGAGTCTTCGGGGAGGTGCTCGAGCTAGCACCTAGCCGACTCAGACAGGAAGAGTGGCAGGTACTGTATGGCAAACATGTCATCGGTGCCCCCTTTTCCCCAAGCGAGGCGATAGTCTTCAAGCCAGTGGGTCGGGTTGGTCTCACTGGAGTACTTGATGATGTTGGTCAGCGCGCGGAATCTTTGCGAAAATCTTGCTCTCCGGATCTACATCTCGAAGGCCCGGGGCCCAACCTCATCAAGGTTGGGGCTCTGGGGGTGGTCGTAGCTGTGACGTCAATCGCAGTGGTTGGGAGTTCGTTTCTGCCTGGACTCGGTGACGTCAATCGATGGTGTGGCGCACGTCGCGGTGTTGCCCAAGGTGTTGGCGAATAGATCAAGCCGACAGTGAAGGGTCTCGTACCACGGTCTGACCACCATGGCTGTCGCAGGCCGGGCTTCGTCGGTCAGCGTGCGAATGTTGGCTGCTATGGACCTCAGACTATTGTGGTCGGAGCGATGGTTCTTGCTGTTAAAGCGCGCCGTGGAGGTTGAAACGTAGGCGATCGCAGGTCTCTTTGAGCGTAGGGCTATCAGTGGTGGTGGATTCATTGAGGACATAGGCCACAGCCGCCAGATTCTCGGTCCGACTGTTGAAGATGAGCGTGCCACCGTCCATGATCTGTTGATAGGTGGTCCGCGCTCAGGCTCGAGCGTCGCTGCTAGTCGCGGCAGCTTCCTTGCCTGTATTGTCAGGTCCGACAGCGACGGCTTTTCGTCGGAGGGCCTAGTCGACGATGGAGAGTGCTTGCTGAGACGGAGAGGTGTCACCGTTAGGAGTTTTGCCGAGAGGTGTTTCCTCTGCGACTTTGGGAGCTTGCAGCATGAAGCACTTCCACACCGGGTCGTGACCTAGCACTATGTGAGCTCGACGATGGCGAGCCACATGCTTCTTGCACGGGGCCTGAAGATGAAGCTCGCGGCCTTAGTCGGCGACGAAGTCTAGGCTTCCAAAGCAGAAGGCCTGGCCGGCGGTGAAGAAAGGGACGCACCACAATCGACCGTCACGAGCGACGGAAACTATGAAACTCAAAAAACGAAGGTGAGAGATCGAAGTCTCTCCCACCAAAGCAGAGATCAAAGTCATCGACAAAAATGAAGCGAAAACGCACAATAAAAACTCTTGTCCTGGTGCCAAGTTGCGGTGTTCTGACCATCGGCACAGTAGAATTTATGTATTTGAAGAGGGATTGGCTGCACTCTTCATATCGAGGTGGCCTAATCTACGAAAGACTCGAGTTAACCTGGTTCGGGCCACCACAGAGGTGTAATACCCGACGTCCAGGGAGAGGGTGGATCGTACAAGCTCATTACAGGGTTACATTGGCGGAAGGGCTCTAGCTTGAGCAAGAACCCTAGCATGCGTATATGGTGTGTGTGTGTGTGTCTATCTTGTTACTTATCATATAAGGCCTCCGATATCCTGTTTATATAGGGGTCGAACAGGGGGTTACAAGGCTTGGCGCCTACAAAATAGGGCAGTCCCCTGACGGGTGGGGCCGCGGTCTTCGCGAGGTTGATCCTTTTGCACCGGAGCAGCTTGTCGGTGTCCTTCGATCGTCCTTTGTGCAGCGCTAGGAGACAAAGGTTGCTTTACCGCCCGTTGGACCGCTTTTGCCTTCTGCCGGATTGCTTTACCTTTCGCTGTATAGTGTCATAAATCTCTGTACTCGTTGGAGACTAGTCGTTGAGGCGGTGGCTGACCCTAGGGTCAGATGCGCGAGGCAGTTCCCTTAAGTCGCCTGGATGGGATCCACGATCAGTCAACCCCAACCTTCCGACGGTGGGGCCAACCCTTTGAATAACCCGACCCTTGTTGGATCGAGCTGGTCCTTTTGGCCTTGATGAAGTCTTTGATAAGTCTTGGATTTGGCCCATGGGCCTCGGCTCCTTGCTGGGCTTGCGTATTAATCTTGGAGCCGCAGGTACCCGAGGTATATGATTTTGACAATTTTACTGATGAAGGCCAAAGGATGACCATCCGGTAACAGCACACAGCCGACCCCTTTTATCACATGCATCAGTTTCGACGCAAAACACCTTGGAAAAATCCGGTAATGCCAACACAGGAGCCGACGACAGTGCGCCTTGCAGGCCTGAAAAGCATAGTATGCAGCTGTGTCCAAACAAACATGATGTTCTTCTTGGGAAGGTTAGTCAACGGCTTAGCAATAACAGCAAAGTGACGAACAAATTTCCGGTAATAACCGGCTAAACTAAGAAAGCTTTGCAGTTATTTGACGGAAGTAGGCAAAGGCCAAGATAAAACAGCATCCACTTTGGTTGGGTCCATTGATACCCCAGCCTTACTTATGGCATGGCCCATGTAAACAATTTGCTGTTGCGCAAAGCGACATTTGGAACGCTTCACTACCCACTGATCAGCCGCCAATAACTGCAGCACTTGGCGAAGATGCACAAGGTGATCCTCAAAAGAGCGACTATAAACCAAAATATCATCAAAGAAAACAACAGCAAACTTGCGCAAGAGATGAGACAATGTAGAATTCATAGCACTTTGAAAAGTGCCCGGGGCACCAGTCAGCCCAAAAGCCGAGACAAGAAACTCAAAATGCCCAAAATGAGTTTGAAAGGCGGTTTTGTAAGATTCTGCCTCTTACACACGAATCTGGTGGTAACCGGCCGCAAGGTCCAGAGTAGAAAACCAACAAGCATTAGCAAGCTCGTCCATCAACTCATCAAATATAGGAATCGAAAACTTGCTTTTCTTTGTAAGGGCATTGAGATACCGATAGTCAACACAAAACCGGTAAGAACCATCCTTCTTTTTGACCAAAAGGACCGGGGAAGAAAAAGCACTTGTACTGGGTTGTATCAAACCAGCATTCAACAAGTCTTGCACTTGGGCCTCAATTTCAGTTTTAAGTGCTGGAGGATACTGATAAGCACGCACATTCACTGGTTGTGCACCCGGCAACAAGGGTATGGCATGATCACACGGTCGGCGAGGAGGTAAAGAACCCGGCTCAGTGATCTCAGACGGTAGATCAGAGGCTGCAGCCAAACCAGACACAGCAGGTTCAGTCAGTGACAAATGAAGCAACATCACCTCAGGAAGACAAGTGTCCACACCATGCAAAGTGATGAAGGAACCAAAATAAGGTACAGTCATCCATTTTTGAGCCCAGTGCACTTTCATAGGACTATGGCTGGCCAACCAATCCATCCCGAAAATAAGATCAAAAGAATGCAGGGGCAACACCTTGAGAGTACTGGAAAAATGATAGGTCCCAATAAACCACTCAGCATTATCCATAGTGGACAAGCAATGCAATAGACCCCCATTAGACACTCGAACTGTAATAGCAGCAGCCAACGAAGAACACCCCGACTGTTGAGAAGCAATCTGCTGGCTAATAAATGAGTGAGAACTCACCGAATCAATCAAAATAGAAAACGCTCTGAATACTGCCCCACATACGCATAGTCTTGGCTGAATCAGTGCCTGTTGTTGCCTCATAAGAAATAGCACAAAACAACTGAGCATCAAATGATTCAAGAGAGTGAGCAGTATCAGTATCAATAACATCAAACAGTTCAAACAACTCATGTAAAACGTTATGTTGAACTGTTTCAGTACACTTATGTCCCACTGACCACTTGGCAGCAGACTTAAAACACAGCCCCTAAGCCCAACGGTAAGCTTTCAGAGCAGCAAGCTTCTCAGTAAGAGGATGAACCCTATGCGGCACCTTATGATAATCAGTAGCAGGCAGTGAGGACACAGGAGACGGCTGTGGTAGAGGCAAAGGTAACGGAAGAGGACCCTTCACAGCAGTTTTAGCACTAGAATATGGATCACCAGGCCACGGAGTACACCAGTGAGCAGCATCACTGACCTCATCCTGTAACTGTGCCAGACTACAAGCTGTATCAAAATCATGGGGTCTCTGCACCATCACACTAGAAGGAATATCAGCATGCAAGCCGTCAGTAAAGCGCATCACATAATAAACAGGATCAATAGCTGGCTCATACGCACGTAACTAATCAAGTAATTCAATAAACTTGCCCACATAATCAGACACTGATCCCACTTGACTGCCTAATGAGAATTTCATGTTGGTCACGCCCAAAGCGATCCGTAACCAGACGACAAAATTCAGTCCACTCTCAATAGTGCAACTGCTTGTCCATCGACTGAAGCCAGCGAGCAACAACCCCAACAAAGTGCATATAAGCAAAAAGAATCCAGAGCAACGGATCAATAGCATACATCTCAAAATAATCAACACTACGATTGATCCAGAGCTTGGGATTCTCTCCATCAAATGAAGGAAACTAGAGCTTAGCAGATCACCCCACAGAGAGGAATGAGGGCACTGAGGTGATGATGGAATTGGAGTACCGAGGAAGGAACAGGGTTCTGAGAAGAATGCTCGATCATACCAGCCGATATGGAAAAATGCTGAGTAAAGACATGGCCGAAGGTGGGCGCACGAGATGCAGTGGTTGGCGAAGGGGCGAATCCGGCCGTTTCGAGCACTCCAGGCTTGTCGAAGACAAACACCTTACTGTCCCCAGTCTGCACGGCGCAGAGCTTCTGCAGATCCGTACGAATGCCGTCAATGGAGGACTCGATGTTGGGCCGCCAGGTCTCGAAGGCAACCATTGCCGACTCGAGAGCCGCCGCTTCAACCTCGTCCATGCGTGCCTTTGAGGATGACTCCACCGCCAAGATCCACGCAGAGAAGCCCGATTCCAGCACCGACACCGTCGACGATGCAGCTGCTGCAGCGCGCTCGAGGGCCTCGAAGTGCTGCGCCAGGGTGGACTCATGAGCTGCAAAACGAGCACCGATGGCCTCCGGAAGACGTTGCGACTGCACATCCAACACAATTTGCAACTGCTGGTCCATAGCTCCCAATTGCTTGGCACGGCGCGTGTATTGGGGAAAGGGATCTAGGGCACGGAACCAGACTTCTGATACCAGGTTGTCAGCGTGCCTAGTGTTGGAAGATGCTAGGAACAGATAAGAGGAACAAAGGAAGAATATAGTTGGGGGAAGATGTGATTATGTTTATTCATATGATCGATAACTCCTCATTATAGACCAGCATCTCTTATATACTCGAGAGCTTCACACATACCAACTATGGCCTGATCCATTCGTGACCCATCACACGAACATTGGGCCATTTCTTGCGTGGGCTTCTGGTATGAGCTGCCAACGATGGTTTGCTACTGTTTTGACTTGTATTTTATCACCTACACTTAGCATATTAATTATGTTAGTTGAGGTAATTTGAGGTTTATTTATATCAGGAAGTTGAAGTTTTGGAGCTGTTGCATTTATCATGTGGCATATCTTGATCACTATATTGCAATTGCATTGCATATGAAGTTTATCGTTAACCTATGGTTACAATTGTATCGATACACATCGTACGTTCCCGGGGGAGGCGTGCGATGTAAAAATGGACATGGCATTGCATTTATATGCATTCATAAAATAGACATGGCACGCGGGCGAGCTGGACCGACCTTGGGTGTTGAATAGTAAATATGTATACATATATATATATGTATACATATATGTGCGCACTTCCTGGAAAACCTATCGTTTTAAAAGCAGTGCAAAAATAAACCAGGAGCTGCCATTAATTAGCTTTCCATTTGAATTGTCCTACGTGATTTGCTTTCCCTAGACCACAGGGCCTACTATTCCTTTCATACCCCATGTGATTTGCTCCATCTGGCCGGTGATTGATGATGCTGCCCAGTTTTAGGTACCATAACCATTGGACAGGCAGACAAGAACCCAATGGACTCCTCACGCAGCGTTCAAATAATTGACTCATCACGTCATCGTTGTGCTACTCAAGCATTCAGAACCAATTAGATCAAAAGGTTGAATTGGATCTCCAGGCAACGCAGCGCTTAGGGTCTGTGCTGGCAAGGTATGTACTCCGTTGTTTACTTATGCTCCCTCAAGGTTCAAGTAACTGTGTTAATACCAGCGGTTCAGAACTCAGTTCGTGTTTATTAATTTGTTTCTATCTTCATACGGCAAATTAGTTTTTCATTCTGCACAAGGTGCTTTTTGCCAGCACGCTACCTCATGAAAATATCTGTGATTTTCTGAATTTGAAATTTACCAGGTGAGCAAAAGTTAATAGATGGCAAAATATATTGATGTTGAGTTAGATGATTCTGAGGGGCGCCAGAGAAGTAAAATTGTAGTCCAATGCAGTGCGGGTACGTGGTCACAACAATTGGATAACTCTCAGCAAGATGCGATGATCAAATGAAGATAATGTATAAGCAAACCGTTGAGCTAAAACTCTAGGATATATTTGCTCAGCTGTAATGATTTTTCTCTTGAAATATTACGCTAATATGACCAGCTACTTTTGAATTTACACAGTTGTATTCTTGTATAATTGTATCTCTATGCCTAGTGCTTCTTGATGTTTGACACAGTGCTACTCCTTACACATCAAAAGTTTTGCGATTAAGCACACTGAGATTTGTTCGCCTATATCAAAAGTTTTACGATTGAACCAACGTAGCCATGACTAAGATTTCGCGAACATGTGACTCTCAGAGCCACTTTTAAGACTAAACAGATTTTATGATTAGCAAGCATTTTTACAAACTTCAAATGATCAAAGCAAAAGATTACTCATAAATCATGGTTACATTTCGTGCATAGATGATATAATATTATGCTCAAACTTAATTAATCTTCACTATAATTTTTGCAAATGCATATGTTGCAGTACAACATTTATGATTAAATTTACTAACATTTTTGCGATTATCCTGATTTTTTTTCTAAAAGTCAAATTTTACTATTTAATGTACTAAGAGTTTCTATGCTACCTACCTGGGACCTGACTATGATTTAGTGAATAATGTTTTGCGATTACACATACTACGATTTTGCGATTAAGCATACTTATAAGTTCCTAGAGAGGCTATTCATAGTCACAAAATTTACACGTACTACGAATTTGCGATTACACATACTATGTATTTGCGATTACACATACTATGAATTTGCGATTAACTATACTAATAATATTTACACTCGCATTAGTCAGGTTCCACCGAGATGTGCTTGGAATTCGTGCTCAAAGATCTTTTTGAAATCAGTCCCTTATTTAATTATCCATGGAACCTACCATGATACACGGCTCCATTTGATATCAGCCATGCATGGTTGTTTGAATACACCTGTTGATGGTTGACCTTCCCTTATTTAATACCTTTCCCTTTCTAGCTCAATCAGAGGGCACAAAATTGTGCGAGCAATTGGAAGGAAAACTGGGTCTGTTGGTCCAGATGGGAGGGGAGTGATATATGGGAGTGAAATAGCGGAGTCCTATATATATACATATATATGTATATAGGTGTGTATATATATGTGTGTATATATATATATGTATATCTATATACGATAGAACTATTCTACACCCAGGGTGTAGAATAGCCTATTCTACACCCAGGTCGGTTTGGTGTGCCCCGACCGCGCCAAAACTCGCGCGTCTCGCACCCAACCCCGTGCCTCCG
>BCLG01002805.1:0-24435 GCA_001602295.1 Zoysia matrella | reverse complement strand
TAGCAGGTCAACAAGCGTGCGGGCGGGCGGGGAGGCAGGCCGGTCGGTCAACGCGTGGGGCGGGGCATGCGCGAGGTTGGCGTGGTCCTGACGCGGGCGCGCGACGCCATTCGGACCAGGGTGTAGAACACCCTGGGTGTTGAATAGTATGTATATATATATGTAAATATATATATATATATATATATTTATATACATTTGTTATTTGTTATATGTATGTATGTATGTATGTGTGTGCGCGTGTGTGTGTGTGTATATGTGTGTGTATGTATATACACATATACATATGCTATATATCACCCTAGGTGAAGAATAAGGAGCCCTTCACCTGGAAAACACCCCTAACCAAGCGAGCCAGCCAACCAGACCCCAGCCGGCGCGTCTCGAATGTCCCATTTCGGGCCCGCCTTTTTTTGGGTTCAACCCGTTAGCCGCGCCGCACTCGTTAGCGAGGGTATAAAAGCGCCACTCAACCGCACCCGTTCCTTCCTCTCATTTCTCTCGTCCATAGTACGGTCATTTCCCCAACCGCTCTCTTCACCCGTTGCCGCTGCGATTCGAGCGCTCCGCCGCCGTTGCCCTCCCAACGCGCGTCGGTGCCCTCCGCTCCTCCGGTGTTCGGTGGTTATTGTCTACGTTGCCGGCCTGGTCGCACGCGTTGGAGGAGGTTGACATTTCTCGATTTCATCGATGTCGATGTCGAAACCCTAGATTTTGTTCGTTCTCACAGATTTTCGATTCTGTAGGTTGTTTCCCGCGGCGTCATTGAGGTGTGTAGACCAGGTTCATTAAACCCTAGGTTTTTTGCGTCATTGATTTTTTGTTTCCTTGATCTCATCGCTGATGTTGAAGTGCAGTAGTGAGGGTTGTTTTGATGCATCGTGTTTGGTTTGTGTAATTTTGTCATGTTTTTGTTTTTTTACTGTGGTGTTCAGTAATTTGTATCATTGTCCTTGATTGAAGTGTGATAATTGATTCAGTAATTTCTATACTACAAGTGTCTACATAGTATTGAGGGCGAAAACTTCCATTTTTTAAATTGAAATGAAATTTTTGCTTCAGTAATTTTCTCATTAATTAATTTTACGTAATTCAATGTGTTTGTTCAGTAATTTCTCTATTACAGTTCTTCTCAAGCTTCGGTGTTTAGTAATTTAAGTTTATGTTCGGTAATTCATTCGTGTCTTCAGTAATTTCATTATTATGTTCTTAGTAATTTAAGTTTATATTCAGTAATTTCATTTCTATGGTTAGTAATTTCTTTATTATGTTCAGTAATAGGTAGTAGTGTTTAGTAATCTGTAAGGTTTCAGTACGAAAAAAGAGTAATGGCCGATTCTGGTTCTGATGTGGAGATTCAACCTCATCCCAATTCTGATTCTGTTACACCTCACATACAAACACGTAGCGTAACTCGTTTAGCTGTTAGAATGTTTAAGGAGTCCCAGGTCGCTATTTCCGTGAAGACTATTTTGCTTCTTATAATGATGATGATGATTTTGTCAATCCTCCTAACAAGTCTACTTCTCCTTCTGCTGTGAAGAAGAAACGAGCTATTCATTCTATGGTGAAAAGACAACGATCTGTTCAGGCAGCGAGGATTGATGATGACGATGATAATGATGATGGTGATGAGGTATAGTTGCTACTAGTATTAGTATGCTATAGTTCATTTTCTAATCCATCTTAGTAAATTCCTTTTCAATTTCAATATCAACCTTTCTTTTTTTCTATGTAAGTATTACAGTTCAATCTCACTAATTTCATATTTTGTTCTCCATTGTGGCATATTCTGTGTTGTTTATATTTATTTATGCAGTAGTGTAATTTTCATTTTCTTTTTGGCAACTGCTACTGCTGGTAATTATTCAATAATACGTTGCTCACCTCTTTCGGTTCTTGAAGCCATCAAAGCCATGCCAGAAGCTATGAAGGAAAGAATCTCAGAGCTTGGTTTTGGTGATTTCTTGAATTTAAATATGGCTAGCATTGGTGACAGAGCCCTGGCAATGTTTTTGATGGATCGTGTTAGAGAGGACCCCCTTCGACTTGAGGTGAATGGTAAGATTCTTCCAATTACTGCTAAGGCTGTACACAAAGTTTTTTCTCTTCCTATTGGTGGAAATAGAAATTTGCCATCCTACACCTACAAACAGAAGAAAGAATGACTTGTTGAGCTAAGAAGGTTATGTAAGGAGAAAGGGATGAAAGATTTTTTTGTCATGGGTTCTTCCAAGAAGAAATCATTTGATAATCTGAAGTTGAATGATGTCCCAAGATGGGTTGTTGAAAAATTTGCATCGAGGCGGAAAGCTGATGATTGGGCTGTGCAGTGTTTTTTATGCTTGTTCTCAATGCTTTGTTATTTCCCACCACTAGTCTGTTTCTGTCTGCAAATGACTACTTGTTCTGTAAGGACTTGGAGTCGATGAAGGAGATTGATTGGTGCAGCGCTGTGGTTGATTACCTGTGGGACAAATCAATAAAATAGAAGAAATCTTTTTCTGTCAAGGGCAGATTTAAATCAAGGGCAGATTTAAAACCCCCACTGTTCAAGGCTGCTCTGCTTTCTTGATTATAAGAAACTCTTTACCAACTTAGTTTTTGTTTGATTGATCTTCGTAAATTGCATACTCCTTTCTTTATTCTCCATAATTATTTGTTTCTTTATTCTCAGTAATTCTCAGTAATTACTTGTTTCATTATTCTCAATAATTCTCAGTAATTACTTGTTTCTTTATTCTCTATAATTCTCAGTAATTACTTGTTCCTCAGTAATTTCATGCAATTATAGATTATATTTATTTGTACTCAGTAATTTTCTCTTCAATTTTTATCCAGGTATACTATCTTGATAAATTAGCATGTGGTTACATGCTTGATGATTGTTCTATATTGCCTCGATCAAGGTTTTTCAACATGTCATTGATTCAAAAAATTTTGAAGGATGATAAGATGAGCTTGAAAGGCAAATGTGTTGCTTATGGTTCCTTACCTGTAAGTGTTTTTATGATTTTTCTTTTTGTGTTTTGTATTTCTAAATGCAATCGTATTTAAACCTGTCATTATTTTTTGCTTTTTAGTTGAGAGATAAATCTGGAACATGCTATGAGGATGTACGTGGTGATGAGCAGAATGTTGGAACAGTACAAGAAGTTGCTCCATCTGTTGCTATTTGTGCTAGGGGTGGTCTGAGGAAGCCTACTATTGAAGCTTCCAATGTTAGGTCTAAGCGCAACATTGGAAAGGGAGCTTCAAAAAGGTCTTCCCGGACTTCCAAGACTAAGCCCCTTCCTAAAATCATTCTTTGTCTGCGCCCATTGTTTGGTAGTGCTTTAGAATCAGTTTCAGATGATGGGCAAAAGCAAGCATTTGACAATGCTTTGAAGAAATATGACACGAGAGTTTCTAGGGCATCGAAGATGATAAATTCTGCAATGCAACGTATTCAAGATGCTCAAAACAATCATGACTGAAATTACTGAACTATTGAATAAAGTTCCATCCTCTGCTAAGGCACGTAGTGAGAAGAAGCGACACTCATTTGTAAGTAATATTGAGTAATTTTTTGTCTTGTTTCAGCAACTTCATACTATTTTTTTGTACAAATATTTTTTGACAATACTACTTTCTCTGATTTGTGTTTTTTTATATATGTAAAAGCTAAGGAACCGTCTGGAGGCTGCAAGAGGAGGAAGAAGAACAAGGATCGGTAACACCCCTTTTTTTGTAGTTTTTCAATTCAACTATTAACATTATTTTGTATGACAAAATATTTCTATGTTTGCAAAAATATTTCAAAAACGCACTGCTGCTGCACCGACACTATCCTCTGTTCCATCTACATCTCCATCTCTCTCACCTATCCAATATCCATCTCCTATTCCATCTCCATCTCCATCTCCACCTCTACCTTTCCAAGATCCATCCACTGTTCCATCTCCATCCCCATCTCCACCTCCACCTGTCCAAGATCCATCTCCTGTTCCATCTCTATTTTCCTCGCTTTATCAAGCTCCATCCCCATCTTTCTTTCCTCTCCGAGCTCAATCTCTTGCTCCCACACCTTCTGCAGTAGCGTCTCCACATCCGTCACCGGTCCGAGCAGCATCTCCTCCTTCACGAGTTCCAGTTCCAGTAATTCTAGCTCTGTCTCCACCTCCCCCTATGTTGCTTCTACTTGCACCTCCCCCAGTTTTGCCTCTACCTGCACCTCCCTCATTGTTGCCAACTGCTGTGGCACCTTCTGTTGTGACCGAAGATAGGATTGATGATGATGCTTACAGAGGAAAACATGCAAATAAGGTATAGTTTCAAACTTCTTTTATTTTAGTAATTTTATTGTTTTGGTAATTTTCATTTTTTATATTGTGTGTTTTTATCAGCTTGGAATGGGAACTATTGATGATGATGTTATTTTGTCTTGTGAAAAATCTGTGTCCCAATCTTCTGGTGTTGTGGAGGAAAAGTTTGATTTTTATACTTGGAAAACTGTCAGCAATATCCTCAAAGATTTAGATGATGACCAACTCAAAAGCAACTGCACGATGAATCTGCAGAAGCAGAGCCTCAGGTTTCAGTAATTATCATTTCTACTCAGTAAACATTTGTCTTTATTTGTTATTGTTGCTTAATATATTTCGTATACATTATTTCTTTTATTTACCAGCAGACTGAAAAGGCCAGTGCACCTGTTGTCCCTGTTCTGTCCCAGTCACAATCTTCTGGGATCCGACAGGGTGATTTTGGTAGTCAGACATGGCATGCTGCTGCCAGTATTGTGCGAGAGTTGGAAGAAAATAAATCTACCGCAGAGAACACTCAGGTTTTAGTAGTTACTTTAGTTTACTCAGTAAGTAGTTGTTTGTTGCCTGTTAAGTAATTATTTGTACCTTTGTGGTTTCAATAATTTTATTCAATAAAGGCAGTCTCATTGTTTCAGCAATTTTATAGATATTTGAGTAGTTTTATCAGCGAGGTGGCTTCTCAATAACTTCAAATCCTTGGTTTTTAGTAATTCTTTGCAGCGTCGTGGTCGTGGTCGTGGTCGAGGACGTAGTCGTGCTGCCATATAGAAGAAGAAAGATGTATGTATTGTCCACTTTTTTTTGTTTCATATATTTCTTCAGCAAATATTTTTTTAGTATTCATGTATTTTATTGTCGTAGTAGTGCATGTTTATATTAACATTTTTGGTTTGTAGTCTGAACAAGCTGTTGGAGATCAAGAAAAAGTGGTTACACCTGATTCACTCATTACTCGATCAAAGAAAACTGACAGCATGTCACTGAAATCATTGCAAAGCAACCAGACAAACAATTCGAAACGAGAAGAAGAAGAAAAAAAGAAGGATGTTGATGTAAAAGATGAGTTGTAGGAGATTGCAACTTTCGATGATTTTACCCTCAGTGATTGTCTAGCTGTTAAACAGAGATATTTCAAATATTATCGAGATCTGAGGTCCCCTTCTAGTTTTCATTCAAATCCTTTTGAAAATGGAATATGGCGTCGTCCAGTCTCAAATCTCAATAAATTGTTAATCTTCAGAAATAATTTGTTCAAAGGCCAGTATGAAGACACTTTTAATGTGTAAGTGTATTTTTCACAGAACAATATTCATGCATGATTTGTTCACTATATTCTGTTATGTTCTTTTAACATTTTATCTGATTATTTATTTGCTAAACATTTTAGGCAATGTTTTTTGAAATTCTCTAAGAAAATGCCTACACCTTCTCTGTTGAGCTCTTATGAATTTAGTGGAAGCAGTATTCTACACTCCTTTGACGATAATGAAATGGCTAAGAATGACATTTTTGATTGTTTCGCCCTTTGCTTGATGTCAGATGATACAGAATATAGGGCTGCCACTGGCTTCAGGATAATTCTCCTGTCACAAATAGTGGTGAGAATATCTTTTTCCAACTTTGCTTCAGTAATTTTTAGAATGGTTTTATTTACTATGATGTGTCTGTATCGACATTGCTTTCAGTAATTTTTATTTGTTCAATAACTTCTATTCAGTAATTTTCATTTATTCAGTAACTTTGCTTTAGTAATTTTTATTTATTCAGTAACTTTGCTTTAGTAATTTCCATTTGTTCTTAAGTTTGATTTAGTAATCTCCATTTATTCAGTAACTTTTCTTTAGTAATTTCAATTTGTTTAGTAAGTTTGATTCAGTAATTTTTAGTTGTTCAGTAAATTTTTATAATTGGTGTGCAGGGTCAATTGATTCTGATTGCCTAATTAGTTACCTGCAACAACGGTACATATTGATTGAGTGATAAATGCCACTATTGTAAGTTATTTTTCTTACTCTTTTGTAATATAATATATAATTCAGTGTTATTTTCTTACTCTTTTGTTTCTATGTCATGCCTTATTGGATCTACTTTATATTCTCTTATTTTCATAGGTGTTTGTACCTATTCAGAGTGGCACTCAATGGGTTGTGTACTGCATCAACACTCTTTATGATCAAATTGATATCTTGGACTCTCTATCGTGGGGACAGGAGTCAGACAAGCATGTGTATCATACCAAGTTTTGTGAATGTTTATGACTCGGCTGAATACTCTTTTGCAGAGGTTTACAAATTCCAAGTTTTCAGACATCAACAAGTGGACTATTCCAACCTCTGGCTTATCAAAGCATTGGTAATGATTGTGCATTCTTCTGCTTAAAAGTTTATTGAACGTTATGATCCTCAAGTTCGTGGACTTGATGCTGTTGTTGAAATAGTTAAGTGTTCCTATTTCACCTATTTGGCTCTTTTTTTAACATGTTCTGTTGTTATTTCTTTATTACCATTTGTGCAGGGCCCTGCGAGTATAGGGCATAATACTTGCACTACCTCATGTTTCACAAATTGAATGAAGCTCAAAGGCCCTTTGCAAAGCACATTGAGAAGTATTCTTCGAGTTGCATGAGGGGAGTTTCTCAAGAGTAGGATTATTTAAACTCAATTGCGCAAATGAAAACATTATGTGTACTTTATCTTTCATTTGTGTAGGAGAATCTTTTATCTTTGGTTTATGTGTACTGAATACAATGTTGTTGGTTCACAAACTTATGTGATGTTTAGTAATTTTTTGATAATGTTAAGTAACTTTCTTAATGTAATGTGCCAGTAATGTGTGTTTGTAAATGATGTTCAGTAATTTTACTTCTATGATCGTGGAAATTCATCACAACGTTCGGTAATTTTGTAGCTGTTGTTCACAATGTGTCAGCCATTCTGAAATGAAGCACTTGAATTACCTAAGGTTCGATAATTTTTTCTATGGTTCGGTACTATTCAGTAATTTTTTTCTAAGGTTCGATAATGTTCATTAATTTTGTAGCTGTAGTCCACAATGTGGCAGCCATTCTGAATCGAAGCACTTTAATATTTTACACACGTTATTGAAAAGATTAACTACGAAATATAGAAGAATAGTTGTACTGTTTTATATTTAGGTTTAGTAATTTCTCAATAGACGCTCAGTAATTTTTAATGGGTATAAGTTAAATAGTGGATTCAAAGTAAATGAACCAATAAGTAACTTTGTTGTATATCAATTACATGTCTATGTTTAATAATTCACAATCTATGTTTTGTAATGCCTTGTTTTTATTACAATATGTCACGTATTCAATAATTTCTTATAAACTTCAGTAATATTTGTATTAGCACCTTGGTTTTCACACATATCTGTACAAATTACATGCAATGGAGAGTAACAATTTCATCACACGTCAGATAGTGATTCGTTATCGTCAAATTCTCCACGTTCTTCGCTTGTTGATGTCCCGTCAGAAATATATTCGGCATTACGTGGTGTTCTTGTTCCAACAATACCTCCACCACGTCCAAATTTTCAAAGAATTTCTAGTCCTGCTCAGTAAATATTCATAGTAATGCAGAAATTTGTTTCAGTAAACATTGAACCGTAATTGTTTTTCCCTTTCAGCTGTTTTTTTCAGTAAACATTGAATGAATGATGTTGGCGTAGCCTTACAATGGTTCCTCTGTGTCAATCTCATGATTAAGTTCAGCATCTTTCGGCCCTTCTCCATACTCATTGCTTCTCTTGTTTGCCATTCCACGACCACTTCCCCTTGGCCTTCCTCTTGGTCTTTTAGTGACACCTCTTGCAGCCTTCATTTGAGCTCTATCACATGTGGTTGCATTGTGCCCTATGTCAAACAGACCACATTTACTGCACCTTCTTCGCCTTTTCTTTTGTCACGTAGAAAATGAGGTTGAGTAATTCCTTCTATTTCTATCCCTGTCTTTCTGCAGCATTTTGTTGTTGACACTGGTGATGCAGATGCTGATACATTTGCTTTTTTATGTTCAGTATTTTTTGCATTGCTGTGTGGTTTAGGTGATGTGTGTGTGTCTCCAGGACCAGGTGCGCTTGCAAGACCTATATATGATGGTATTGCATGTAATACTACAATTGCATCCCTGATTATAGCTTTTGCCTTGTCTATTGTCT
The DNA here is from genome assembly GCA_001602295.1 of Zoysia matrella. NCBI lineage: Eukaryota > Viridiplantae > Streptophyta > Magnoliopsida > Poales > Poaceae > Zoysia > Zoysia matrella. The sequence continues at coordinate 15,949 of BCLG01002805.1, read as the reverse complement.
GTTCAGTAATGCTTTTATTACAATACAGTTCAGTAATAAAAACTTTAGTAATTTTCAAAAGAGTTTCAAATCCTTACCTATGAGGACCTTATGGCAAACCTTTGTACCTTGAAAAGGTCTGCAAGTATGGATGTGATTCGATGAGCTTTTGTGTCACCATCTGGCCCGAAAAACATCTTGTCGTGCCTATCAAATGATATATCTTGACATGGTTGTCTTGTATAGTGCTTCAGGATATATCTTGAAGGTATACACCCCACAAAAAGGTGTGTGAACATGCAGACCAGATGGGGGCAGAAAAGCCCTATTTCATAATCATACGTTAATAACAGGAGTAAATCTTTATGTTTTTGTATGGTTATTGAAAGCAATGATTTTTTTACAAACCTGTGTGCTCCCAGGTCATGCACCCACAGCTGAATATAGCTTTTTCAGGGACATCTTTGTTGTATATAGCTTTAACTGTGAAGGCGAGCTGGAGCCTTGGGAAGTCAGTCTCCATCTTTTGATGTTCGACAAAGTAGTAGCCGCTCCATTCTATGTTTTCGTGCACTTTGAAATTTGTGCTTGACTTCATGGTGTTTTTAAATCTGTTGTACACATTTCTCGTGTACACTTTGCTTAGCTGTACTTCATAGCCATAGTATGTTGAAGTTAGTGGTTCTGACTGTAGGTAGAAAAGGTTGATGTTAGTAATTCTGTTTTGAGGAAATGCGTTCTTTTACAAAACAGCATAGCCCGACCTATGAGTGGTACTTTTCCTTCATTTCATTTTCTCTAGTGTGATCAAGTACATCGAGGAACATTTTTGCAAATTCATGGATTGGCGTTGAGTTGTCTACATATCTGCTTTTCACTGTCCTGTTTACACTTTCACTCCGTTGTGTAGATTGGATGGTGCCGTAGAAAATTTCCTTGAAGTAAGCGTCAATCCACATTTTCTTTTCATTATAAAGCTTTTGTATTGTTTGCCTCTCTTTCAAGTTGAATTTTGGCTCCATCAATCTCCATGCAGCTTCAAACTCTGCTAAATTTAGTTGGTGGTTAATTACTGAGGTAAGCCTTTCCTTATGCTTCGGTTGCTGTTCATACATTTGGCTCAAAGGGTCCTTGTACTTCCTGAGCATGTGCCACTGGTAAAATCTTTGTATTGTATTAAGGAATTTTTTTCTTATCGCCTTCTCCATGGCATTATCTTGATCTGCAGCATATATACAGTAATAAGCGTTTGAGTAAGATCAAATACATCACCTGCAGTAACTAATGTTATATATTTCAGTACTTACTTATTCCCTAGACTGGTGAAATAGATAAACTTCAGTAACTACTTATTCATATTATATTCAGTAACTACTTCTCTATAGTGTTCAGTAATTTGTTTTGAGCATAACTATTCAAAATACAACCAGAATTTTTCTAAACTGTGAAAATTGTTATGAGATCTTTGTTCTTCATGCACACCCTCAATTGCTGGAATACCCATTCAAATGTATCCGAGCGTTCATCCCTTATCAATGCTTGTGCGAACACTATATTTTGTAGTTCATTGTTACATCAGACAAACATTGCCAGCAGTATTATTGGTTCTGTATGTTGTGTCAAATGTAACGACATCACCATAATCTGGAAAAAAAAAGTCATTCATGAGTCACTTTTTGTTTTAAATTATGATATTGTATTTATAGTTAGTTTTATAGTTAGTTTTTGTTACCTTTATAGTTCCCTTGTTGGCTAGCATGACTCCAAAACACATTTCTCACCACATTCTTACTGTCAACTTGAAACTTGTAATAGAATTGTAAGTTGTTTCTTTTGCATTCGTCGAAGAATTCTAGCAGCTTTGGGATATCGTCTTCCACCTCACAGCGAGCAAGGGCGGCTCTTCTGCTGCCAAAACAGCACAGCAACAAAATAATATCAGTAACAACTTTGTATGATTCAGTAATTACTTTGCAAGGTTCGGTATTATTTCCGTAGACTGAGAATGAACATGGGGTCAATTCTCTGATCCTACATTCAAATAACATTTAGTAAAATAATATCAGTAATTACTTTCCTCAAATATAAAGTTTTTACATTAGTGTACAATATTACACTTACACGCATGAAGATTGGCTCTTCTTCACGAGTTACTACATTCTCTAGTGGGACTGGAACTGGCGGCGTCATCATTGCTTTGTAACGCATAGGATCTTCGAGCCATGCTAGGCTAAGTGATAATCTTTATGTGGGAACTAGAGCTGGTGGTGTCTCTAACACTGTAGCAGCAGCAGTGGCAGTATGGGCAGCAGCGGCAATTGCAGGACCAGTAGCAGGGGCAATAGCAAGATTACTAGCAGCAGCAACAATAATTGCATTAGTAGTAGCAGGGGCATTAGCAAGAGTACTAGCAACAGCATCAGTCGATGATGTTGATCCATTAATAGAAGAGTGTTCCCTTGCTGAAGCAATTACTTTCAACAAATGCGAGACAAGTACTGAAGGATTGTCTATAGTAGCCTGAGTTGTCTGGTTAATAGAAGCAGCATCGTTCTCCATGGGTAAATATTCACTAAAAGTGAAAAAAAGAATATTATTGAATAGATTAAAGAAATACTATTTAGTAATTATGAAAATAACATTCAGTAATTATAAAAATAACATTGGTACTTTCCAGTAGATCAACATGCTCCAGCAATTTACACAAGTTCAATGCAATTAGTTCTGGTATTAGTAAACATGAGAGGAATTGAGTTCAGTTTCAGTAATGGTTCAGTTTTTAGTAATTTCCAACACATGACAAGAATTGAGTACAGTATGTTCAGTGTCAGTAATTTTATAAATTCCAGTACAGATTTCGTGTCAAGTCGTTCGTTGCTTGATCCAAAAGTTGGCAAAGTTGCTTGTTGTCATATTGAGACGAGTGGTACTAAACACGAAGCCAGACTGCAACAAAAAATTTTCCTATTACACGAGCTACTCCTGTTGATAGAACAAAAAACTAGAGAAACTTTGCGTGGCATTATTACTGTCAGTGCATACGCAACCCCGCCCCGTTATGTTATGGAATAATTTTGCTATTGTTTGATCCAGTTTATGCATTTCAAATGGATATTTCAGATTAGTACATTTGAGTATTTTAGATATGAAGAAATATCATCTATATTTGCCAAAAGCATGAAAAATATAGTGAAAACATTACAATTATAATTTTGAGCTAATTTCCTCTCCAAACAATTCATGTTACAAGGAACATCAAACCCAATATAACCTAAAGTAGTTAAGATATGAGCTCCAACGTTTCTCATTACTATTAGTGCAATAAAAAATTTCTATCCTCAACATGTGTGTACTCAAAAAAAATATTTTGAGCTCCATGCACTTGTGTTTTTAATTAAAGAAACTTATTCACATGACTTGTTACAATCATAAGAGAAATGTGTATTTCGTGACAAAACATAAGTCATTGGAGGCTCCACTAAAGATTGAAAAATATTGGTATGAACAATGCGTAATTGTAGTTCAGCATAAGCAACACGATTGTATCCAGATGAGGTGAGGGACTCACGATGTGTATTATGTTTCTTACTCATATTAGGCACCACACAAGCATCATTATCCGTATCCTTTATTTCATCAAGTGGCTCAACGTCGGCTTCAAATTTGTTCTCAGTCTCCTGCATTATGTTAGGCATAAGACAAGAAACAAAAAATGTCTCTATATTTAGTTGTGCATTGTAGTTAGAGATAAAGTATCACAACTCTTTTTTATCACATTCTCCTTTTGACAAAGACAAATCAACAACAGGTTCCAATAATTTCTGATGTTATTTATTATTATTATTATTATTCTTATTGATAAAATTATTAGTATTAATATTAATAATAGTATACTATTGTTCTTAGATTTATTATTAGTATTAATAGAATTAATTTATCATATTATTATAATTACTAGTATTAATATTAATTACTACCTCCATTTCAAAATATAAGCATTTCTAGATTCGATTAAAGTCAAATTCTTTTAATTTTGACTAATAATATTTAGAAAACTACATAATTTCTAATATAAAAAAAGATACTTTTATGAAAGCTAATTTTACAATGAATCCAAAAATATAATTTTTATCACATAAAACATTATTAATGGCCAAAGTGATTGAAGTTTGACTTTGACTAAACCCAGAAATGACTTTATTTTGGAATGGAGAGAGTATATATTATAATGACAAGTATTACGAGTATTATTATTATTATTATTATTATTAGGATTTATTTTGTTAAAGAAAACGATTATAACAATATGTTGATGCAAGGATGTCACAATAAACCTAGTTTTGTGATTTGTTTTTGTATCGAAAAACTTGGCTTAATCTTGATGCTTGATTTTGGATTGGACGGATTGGATTTAAATTAACTAAAGGTTATAGGTGGATTTGATCTGGGCCGTCAATTTGGAATGTAATGGTCCAGGGGACCCACAGCCTGGTGGCTGTGACAGAGCGCCCGCCTGGAGACGATCCATCGACCCTAGAATCTTGTCGTGTGTCACTCGATGATGCGAGGACCAATAGTACAACTCATGCATGATAAAATATTTTAGAGGTGTTGATTAAGTTACAAACCAACATCTAAGTGCAGAAACATTAAACTTATTTAAAATACTTCTAGGGTCTCCTAGAAACTAAGCACGAGGTGACATTGAGCCCATACAATGCACCATCTAGTAGCAGACAATTAGATCAGTGCGGTGAACAGAGCTGACAACATACATAGCCACCCATGGGGTCGCTTCTGTCGGTCGGTCCACAGGAGGGAAAGACATATCATGTGCAAACAAAAACAACATAGCAAAGCTTACTCTTAAACATGATAAGGCTCACTCAAATAGGATGACTATTTTAAAATCTAGTGTTGATATAGTGCATCTTTATTTTTAGATTTTTAGCAGTAAATTAGGTTCTGAGAAATATAAATTTCATTTGTACTATAACTACCACAATTGTGGTTGCCAAGCAGCTTTTGATATATCAAACAAATCATATTAGTTTCTCATACACTTCATAATTCACTTCTTAACTATGATATGAGACAGTGAGATAAGTGGTACTCGTTATTGTGAGAATTAGCTATTACAACCAATTTACATCATGCAGGAGAGATGTAACGATCGGGTTTTTCTTACCCTTCGATAAGTCCCAATCTTTTGTAACATTGCCAATCTAGGAGGTTGGCAAGCACGACATCACAAGCGATCAATCAAAAATTCATAATAGAAGCATTAAACAAGAAACGAGAATAGAAAATTAGCAAGTTAATGCAAATTTATTAGAAAGAACTCCTCTAAAGTGGTCTATCGGCACGCGGGCCGAAATTATCTCAGAGCAGAATGATCACTATCGAGAAATACACAGAAGACTGCAATGGAAGCATCTTCATGACAGCAGCGGCCAACCTCCTCAACACAAGCACTCTTGACCGTAGGAGCTGACGTCATGGCCCGTCGGAGACATAGTCGAAGTCGAAGCTGTGGGTATCCTTTGAAAACAACAAATTAGGAAGCCGTGAGTATGAATACTCAGCAAACCACGTACTACCAAACAACAATGTATGCATGCAAATGGTTTCAAGGGTAAAGGCTGGCTCAAGTGCTAATTGCAAGTTTAAAACATCTTTTTTATTTTAAAGATGCAAGAAAGTTTTATTTTAAAACTGTCAGATTTTATTATCTTGCCCCGCAGGGATCTCTGTTATCTCGGATGGGGGTTCATTTTAAATGCCGGTGTAATCTCCACACCCGGCCACACCTCAAAGGCCGGAGTCCAAAACATTTTGAAAATAGAGATAGAGGGAAGAAAACAAAACTAATCAACGTGGAAGTTCTCAGGCAGTGTCCCTCTTCAGGACGTGGCAATGCGCATTGACTGTAACTCTGCAGAGTTTATGCAACTGGACCCACGAGAAGTGCCATCGAAAACTACCGCCGTAGTCCCAACGAACACACAAGACCCGTTCACAAGCTTTAACTGGTGTTACCCGTCCTCCAGGATAGGGATTCCAATTGCTTACGCAAACGGGTCCTAGGGCTGTGAAGAACCAACCACTGATTAGGTGGGATATCTCGATCTCATGTCGAGAGTCATTGCTGTACACCACACTAACACAACACCGCCAACCTAGGGGTAAACATCCGCAAGCTTCAAGATCAAGCCTCTGCCCATACAGGGTAACGTGGTATGCATGAAAAAGCACTGGAGACATGTGACTCGACGAACCGGTCCTCATATTCCGAGGCAGGCACTCTCCATCCTCAACGTCAACAACCAAAAGTCTCACGGAAAGATCCCAGCTCGGATCTTCCCGTTGTACCCATCACAGGTACGCCCACAGAGACTTCCCAAAAAGTTCCCCAGCTCCTCAAACTCCAGCCTGCCCCCGCTAAATAGTTTTGTATATAGTTATTTACAAAACTCACACATTTCAATCACAGTTCAAAATTATTTAACACAAATTCTATTTTTGTAGTGATAGGTGTGACTTAAAATCTAAGCATAAAGTAAAATAATCATTCTAAAGCAATCCTAGGGCTCATATTTTGTGGAACGATAAATAGGCACGGCTTGGGAATGTTGCTAGCATATTTCAAAATAGTAGGCATGCAAATTATGGTTGTAAACAAAATATGCAGTTTAAAATGCTGGGTACAAAAGTGATCAAGAAACGCGGCTTGCCTGTCAGCTCGGAATCGTAGTCGAGATTCGGGTCGTCGAACTGAGCGGGCACACAGTAATACTCCTCGGGGTCACCAGCTAAACAACAACACGAACAGGGGTGAGACACTAGGTACGCAACAATTTAAATTCGAATAATCAAATCCAAATTTAAATTGCTAGACTAAACGTGCTCAAATCGTTCTTCGATAAAATTCTATACGACGTTCTCGAGAGACGAATTTAACGGAACAAACTAGGGAAACTTTGAAGACCAAACAGAGTTCCCCAAAAATCATTGAAGATTTATCGTACAAAAACAATTCCAAAAGAAGAATTTTCTCATAATATTGCTCTAACCAAACACTGACAATAGATTAACCCTCACTGATCTGCTCTGCTGCATGAACGGTGCTCAAGTTCCAAAGCTCTTGATCTGAACTCCTAAATCCTTCCTTTGCTAAACAACACAGCTGGGCACCACAGACAACGACTTGATCACTCCGCCTGGCGCTCCTGTGACTAACTGCAGACTCCATCGGCCAAGCTACTGCCACCCCAGACAACAATGACCACTCAGGCTGATCGATCTACTGTAGATCAACACAGAACTACAGCGCTACGAATTGCTACTGAGAAAACGCTACCGAACAAGCTGATTTAACTACGATTCAAACAGAATACCAGCAGGTACGAGAGAAACATTGGTTCGCTCACCAAGCACTTGGACTAACGAGGACGAAAGCACCGCCGCTAGATGAGTAGTAGCAGGAACGGTCTTCACTCACAGCACAGGACGACGACTTCACCCTGCGCGGGACATGAGGGTCAGGACATCGACGCTCTACACAGAACCAGCGGCCACGCGGGTGAGAAAGCTCACCAGGCAAACCACGATGTTGGCACCCTGCACTGCACCGGTGCTCGATCCACTCGTTGCGTGCACCGGCGTGGAGAGGAAGGGCAGACACGGGTCAAGACGAAGACGTATCGGGCGATGGCAAAACGGATCGTGGTCGGAGAGCAGCGGCGCGGCTTGGGTGCGGTCGAGGATCGACTCGGGAAGAGGGCCGCGTGCGTCGATCGCAGGGACAGAGGCGCACGCGGGTCCTCCCTGCTGTGAACTTAGAAGAGGGGAAAGAAAATGGTTGGTGGGAGAGAGGATATGGATAAAGGGATATTTATATTACAGAGGGGATCAACTTAGGGGTTAAGAAAAAGGTGGGGGTTGGTGGGAGAGGATAAGAATAGTTTAACTTAAAAAATTTTTCAGCCCCAGAACAAAATTTGCGAAAAGAATTTATTATGCGCCAAAAAGAATTTAGGAAAGAAATATGAATTGAAGAAAATGGAATTCGGGGACAATTTCTTTATTTAAATTCATCAAAAATTCGGGTTATTACAGACTCCCCCCCTTACAGGATCTCGTCCTCGAGATCAAAGAAGCAGACTCAAACAAATAGCAAAACTCTTTCCTCAAACTCTTTTCCTTCTCCCAGGTAGCCTCTCGCTCGGTGTGGTTGCTCCCTTGGACCTTGAGAAACTTGATCTTGAATCTCCTCGTCTCCTTGAATGCTTCATCAAAAATCTTCACTGGGTACTCTAGGTACTCGAGCGTGTCCTGAATATCTAAAGCATCAGGGACAACTTGCTCTGCCAGCACTCAAAGATACTTCTTCAGGTGAAAGACGTGAAAAATAGGATGCACGCTCGCCAGCTCGGATGGCAACTCCAACCTATAAGCAAGCTCACCGATCTTTCTCAGAACCCGAAAAGGTCCAACAAACCTCGGAGCCAACTTCCCTCGGACATGGAAGCAACGCGTGCCACGAAGAGGTGACACCTTGAGATATACCCAATTATCAACCTCGAAAGAAAGGAGCCTCCTTCTCTTATCCGCATAACTCTTCTGACGGCTCTAAGCAACTCAGAGATACTCTCTGCTCTTCTCAACCTTCTCTTCTGCGGCTTTGATGGAATCAGGACCGAAGAAAGACCTCTTACCAACCTCTGACCACATAAGAGGGGTACGGCATCTCCTACCATACAACGCATCAAAATGTGACATCCTCAAACTGGCCTAAAAGCTGTTGTTGTAAGAGAACTCCGCAAAAGAAAGACTATCCTCCCAACTCTGCCCATAGGTGATCACACAAGCCCTCAACATATCCTCCAGAATCTGGTTCACATGCTCCGTCTGACCATCTGTCTGAGGGTGATAAGCTGAACCATACACTAGGTGTGTACCCATAGCCACATGCAAGCTCCTCCAGAATCTCACGGTAAACTGAGGCCCGCGATCTGACAGAATGCTCCTCGGTGCACCATACAACCTCACGATGTTGTCGATGTACACCATTGCCAACTTATCCACCGAGAAGTTATTGCGCACAGGGATGAAGTGTGTAGTCTTGGTCAAGCGGTCCACCACCATCAAGATGGAGTTATGGTGATATGAAGTCATCGGCAACCCAGTGATGAAATCCATACTGATGTCATCTCACTTCAAGAAGGGATCGACAACGGCTTCAGCAATCCAGCCGATCTCTGATGCTCATCCTTAACTCACCGGCAAACATCACACAAGGCAATATACTTAGCAATGTCCGCCTTCATGCCAACCCACCAGAAACAAGTCTTTAGATCCTCGAACATCTTAGTGCAGCCTGGATGGATAGAATACCTCAAATCATGAGCCTTTCTCAGAATGGCATCCTGCAACTCTGGTACTCTCGAAACACAGATACAGTCCGCAAACCACAAAGCTCTCTGCTGATCAACATGAAAACCAGGTGCTTTGCCTTTTCTCATCTTCTTCATGATCAACTAAATCTCCCGATCACGCCTCTGAGCTGACTTGATCTCCTCAATCAACAATGGCTGCAACCTGAGCTCGTGCAAGAAACCCTGAGAAACAATCTCTACTCCCAAACTGGTCATATCTGCAAGAACCTCCGACTGCCCAGACATCAAAGAAGAACAATAAGCCTTGCGACCCAAAGCATCGGCTACCACATTGGCTTCTCCAGGGTGATAGTTGATGCTAAGATCATAATCCTTAATCAACTCAAGCCACCTCCTCTGCCTCATGTTAAGCTCTGTCTGGGTGAAGATATACCCCTGTAACGACAGAATTTTTCTTACCTTTCGATAAGTCCTGATCTTCCATAACATTGCCAATCCCAAGAGGTTGATAAGCACGACATCACAAGCGATAAATCAAAAAACCATAATGGAAGCATTAAACAAAAAACGAGAATAGAAAATTAGCAAGTTAATGCAAATTTATTAGAAAGTAATCCTCCAAAGGGGTTCATCGGCACGCAGGCAGGAATTATCTCAGAGCAGAATGATCACTATCGAGAAATCCACAGAAAATTGCAACGGAAGCATCTTCATGACAGCAGTGGTGAACCTCCTCAATACAGGCACTCTTGAGCGTAGGAGCTGACTTCACGGCCCATCGGAGACGTAGTCGAAGTCGAAGCTGTGAGTTTCCTCTGAAAACAACAAATTAGGAAGCCATGAGTACAAATACTCAGCAAATCAGGTACTACCTAACAACAATGTATGCATGCAAATGGTTTCAAGGGTAAAGGCTGGCTCAAGTGCTAAATGCAAGTTTAAAACATTTTATTTTATTTTAAAGATGCAAGAAAGTTTTATTTTAAAACTGTCAGATTTTATTATCTTGCCCCACAGGGATCTCTGTTATCTCGAACGGGGGTTCATTTTAAATGCTAGTGTAATCTCCACACCCGGCCACACCTCAAAGGCCGGAGTCCAAAACATTTTGAAAACAGAGATAGAGGGAAGAAAACAACACTGATCATCGTGGAAGCTCTCAGGCAGTGTCCCTCTTTGAGACGTGGTAATGCGCATTGACTGTAACACTATAGAATTTATGCACTGGACCCACAAGAAGTGCCATCGAAAATTACCGTCGTAGTCTCAACGAACACACAAGACCAGTCCACAAGCTTTAACTACTGTTACCCGTCCTCCAGGATAGGGATCCCAATTGCCTACGCAAACGGGTCCTGGAGCTATGAAGAGCCTAACACTGATCAGGTGGTGTATCTCGATCTCTACCTTGCCCCGCTAAATAGTTTTGTATACAGTTATTTGCAAAACTCACACATTTGAATTACAGTTTAAAATCATTTAACACAAATTCTATTTTTATAGTGATAGGTGTGAGGTAAAATAAATGCGACTAATCATAGCTAAGTATAAAGTAAAATAATCATTCTAAAGCAATCCTAGGGCTCATATTTTGTGAAATGATAAATAGGCAGAGCTTGAGAATGTTGCTAGCATATTTTAAAACAGTTGACATGTAAATTATGGTTGCAAACAAAACATGTAGTTTAAAATGCTGGGTACAAAAGTGATCAAGGAACGCGACTTGCCTAACAGCTCGGGATTGTAGTCGAGATCCGGGTCGTCGAACTGAGCAGGCACTCCTCCTCGGGGTCACCAGCTGAACAACAACACGAACAGAGGTGAGACACTAGGTACGCGACAACTTAAATTCAAATAATTAAATCCAAATTTAAATTGCTACACTAAATGTGCTTAAAATGTTCCTCAAAATATTGTATACAACGTTCTCGACGAGACGAATTTAACGGAACAAACTAGGCAAACTTTGAAGACCAAACGGAGTTTCCTAAAAATCTCCAAAAAGTTACTGTACAAAAACAATTCGAAAAGAAGAATATTCTCAAAATATTCCTATAACCAAACATTGACCATCGATCTACCCTCACTGATCTGCTCTGCTGCATGAACAGTTCAAGTTCCAAAGCTCTTGATCGGAACTCCTAAATCCTTCTTTTGCTAACAACATAGCTGGGCACCACAGGCAACGACTCGATCACTCCGCCTGGCGCTCTTGCGACTGACTGTAGACTCCATCGGCCAGGCTACTGCCTCCTCAGACAATGACGACCACTCAGGCTGATCGATCTACCGTAGATCAACACAGAACTATAGCGCTACAAATTGCTACCGAGGAAACGCTACCGAACAAACCGATCTAACTACGATTCAAACATAATACCAGCAAGTACAAGAGAATCATTGGTACGTTCACCGAGCACTTGGAATGACGACGACGAAAGCACCGCCGTTAGACAAGCAGTAGCAGGAACGGTCTTCACTCACAGCACAGGACGACGACTTCACTCTGCGCGGGACACGAGGGTCAGGACATCGGCGCTCCACACGGAACCAGCAGCCACGCGGACGAGAAAGCTCACCAGGCAAACCACGATATTGGCACTCTGCGCTGCACCGGTGCTCGATCCACTCGTCGCGCACACCGGCGTGGAGAGGAAGGGCAGACACGGGTCAGGACGAAGACAGATCGGACGACGGCAGAACAGATCGTGGTCGGAGAGCGGCGGCGCGGCTTGGGCGTGGTCGAGGGGCCGCGAAGACAGATCCCAGGGACGGAGGCGCGTGCGTCGGGCAGGGCGAGCGACCTGAGTCCTCACTGCTGTCAACTTGGAAGTGGGGAAAGAAAATGGTTGGTGGGAGAGGGGATAAGGATAAAGGGATGTTTATATTAGAGAGGGGACCAACTTGGGCGTTAAGAAAAAGGTGGGGGTTGGTGAGAGAGGATAAGGATAGTTTAACTTAAAAGATTTTTCAGCCCAGAACAAAATTTTTGAAAAGAATTTATCCGGCGCCGAAAAGAATTGAAGAAAGAAATTTGAATTGAAGAAAATGGAATTCGGAGACAATTTCTTTATTTAAATTCATCAAAAATTCGGGTTGTTACAAGAAACCTAATTACAAGGCACGTATGCACTTCCACGAAGTTATACGTGGCAACCTTTCACATCAATATAATCTGACCAGTCCAATGGTCATTACTCCCGAGCAGAGGTCCTCCATGCGATATCCACGCTAGGGTTTATCCATAGTTAGATGCAACACTCCAAATGAAGGGGTTTAGTTTTGTCCAATCACTACGATATTGGTGCTACATTGGTTTCCTAAGTCTCATATATCTAGTATGTAACCAACACTATTCTAACTTGCTCAACAGGACCGATAATAGTATGGTCCTTAACCAACACAGAGAAAGTTACCACTATGAAGGCCTAGCCTTCTCAAACCATCCTACATCCTCCCTCATCTAGTCTCCAATTCAATATTTCATGTGATAAAATAAACCAACTTCATTTCTTCATGTGATACTTCCAACGCAAAGGACCATACATTCCCATTCACTCTCCTGTTAACTAAAACTAATAGCCTGTTAACTAAAACTAATAGCACGATCTACATCGAGTTACCTGTGCTAAAGATACTTAACAAAGGTAATAAGGTACCTATCATGCAATATATGGTTTCAATCAACTCTTAAAAACCTAATGCACAATACGTACAATAACCATACACACTGATAAATATAAAATGATTAAAATAGGGTAAATGCATCGGGGCTTACCTTAGTCTTGCTCAAAGTTAGCTTCCTCGGTTAATGCAACATTGTCGAACTCCCCCTTAGATGGGCATGTTCCTATGGAATGATATGCATAAGTTCTAGGATATGCAACTTTTATACTCTAATGAAATCACATGCGATGATAGCTTTTTCCTATCAAAATGTGTGACTAGTAAATTTAGTTATAAAACTTCTATAACATGCTTTTAAGAAACATAAAGTATGATTTGATTTGTCCATAACAATACAGTGGTTGCAAACTAATTTTGACCAAATTTTATGATTTATTAAAATCAAATTGATTTACAAGGATTTAATACCATTTAACCAAAATAAATCTTTCAAAAATCATTTCTGATGAAAATTCACACGAACTTTTCTAAAACATAAAGTTTGACCAAAGAAACAGAAAAGTGAAATTTTCATTATTTTTAGCATGCCAAGGAATGAAGATATTGAATTAATAAGTTAATATGTGCCCTGAATTAATTTATTTAATTCCATGCACAGATCCAAAAATTGTTAGTTTAAGAATGTTGTTCTAGCTAAGAGAATCCTAATAAAATTTATTTCACAATTTTAGCAGTTAAGATAAATTTTCTATGAGATTTAGAATTTTGAAACCATTTCTGATCTATTAATAATTCTTTCCACAAAAGAATAAAAATATCCAGCCCTCATGGTCCTGGCCACACACTGGGATGCAGAGATGCCGAAACTACAAGAAATAGGATCAGCTATGACAAATCAAATTCGTCATGGAATGTCAAAAATTCGTCATAAAATGACATCTGTGACAAAAAAAATGTATCGTCATATATCTCACGTCATAGATTAACTCAGGTGACGATTTTGGTGTCTTCGTCACAGATTATACAAATCCATGACGTTTTATGTTCATCACAGAAAAGCCCAGGCCTGGCAGAGCCCAACTCTTAGTGATGAATTGAATTCGTCATAATTTAAAGTGTATGACATGGATGCCACATCACCCAAAATGAGTGACATGGCTGCCAATGTGGCAACAAATTGGATCACATTTTGCATCCAGATCACTTTGAATTTGACCAAAAATTATTTTTTGCACTACAGAACTTTTCCAATACATTTTCAATACAACCTAATAATATTTCTTTTCACTATAATATTCAAAGGATTCAGAGAAACACAAATTGCATGTAATATTACATGAATATGCAGATTTTTTTATTCAAACATCATTTATGTACAATAAAAAGTGACTTATCCAAGATATCAACACAGAGTGATCTGCCATAGCAACTTGAAATACCTAACTAACAACAAAATGCTTACATTCTATTTGCACACCAACAAACCATTCTGAGGCATCTAAATGGTAAAGTCAACTACACAACAGCTAAAATTTTGTTCGACCAAGCCATGGCACCATTCGTCCTCAGCACCTACAAGTTTTCCAAGAAAATATAAAAAATGAGCTATAATACCAGACAAATAAGCTACAATGACATACAGAAAATGTTGCAAAATTAAATTCAATCACATGAACAGAGATCACAAGTTATTTCACTGCAACAAGTTTTATTCCTTCCATCACAGAATGGAACAGATAAGTTGCTATTCTGAATAATCCCACAAAATTAATGAAGAAAAGTTACTGAAAGTATTGGCCATACTAGTTTTAATATTCTGAATAATCCCACAAAAATCTTGTGGCCTCCATGGACTAACCTGCAGGTAGGGGAGATGGATAGGGACGCGTCTGCCCGAACTATCAAGGTGATCCATTCTGACATCCAGGAATTAAGAAATTTTTACCACCAACGCGTCACATCAAGGATGATCCATTCCAACCAAAAGCCCCGAAAAGGAAATATTCTAGATTAAAACAATTGTAGTGAAATAGAATACACATCGAGAAAGTTACCTATATATGTTATGAGAAATAAGAATCATAATGGATGTACTTAGAACTGTAAATTTAAGAAGCGTATGATATTTAGAAGGTAGAACAGATCTAGTGTGTATGCTACTTGCTACCCACTGATAACAACTGGAAATAAACATTTCATGATAGTTGACAAGTATTAAAAGGCACTGCAGTCACCAATTTAGTAATTCTCAAGTCTACCTATAAACAGAACCATGTCGATAATAGCAACAATATTTGCAAGAAATCATCTCTCAATAAAATGATAAGACAAGCTGTATTTTCAGTGCAACATCATAGCATGAAAGTACGTGACCAAAAATCACCAAGAAAATAACAAAGTAGAGCTCCATCTGAGGCAATCCTGTTGCAGTTATTACTTATTAGAAGAACAAAGAGCAGGACAAAGTATGCACATCAGTTTACTGTCTGACCAATAAAATTAAAAAATGTTAGTAACATTTACTTAAAATTCATTCGCTACTGGTATGCAAACTATTTAATCCTTGACAATCCACTGCATTACAAATTTAGAAACATGCTCACCTAGAACAGTGGCAATGGAGGCCGTGGCCTTCCCCGACGGGGCGTCTGGCCAAAGCAGGCTGTGGCCCTTCCCCGACAGCGAGCGGTGCTTGTCCCGACAGCCTATTGCTGGGCCGCCGCTGCTGCCGCTCCCTCCGAGCCGTTGCCGCCCCTGTCGCTACCCACCGCCGCCGCCGTACACAGCCTGCTCCCGGGCCGCCGCTCACCAGGCTGCTGTCAGCCTCCGCCAGCCCCTGCAGCCGCTGCTCCCGCCTCGCGCCGCAGCTCCCGAAGGCCCGCCACCTGCTGTTGCCGTTGCTCCACTGCACCCCGAGCTGCTCGCCAACATGCCCCGGAGCTACT
>BCLG01002804.1:52263-62356 GCA_001602295.1 Zoysia matrella | reverse complement strand
TAAAAAATTAGTTCAAATGTGTAAAATTATAAATCATTTTTAAGCACCTTTAATGAAAAAGTAAATTGTAACGAAATATATGATATTTATCATATTTTCAAATAATAAAATAATAAAAAATTTATAATTTACTTTATCATTAAAGTTACTTAAAAATGACTTCTAATTTTACACATTTGAACTAATTTTTGACATAAGATGAATGAAAAAATGACTTTAAATATATTTAAGGAGGTAGAAACAAAAATATCATATATTTTATTATAATTTACTTTATCATTGAAGTTAATAAAAACTAACTTATAATTTTACATATTTGAACAAATTTTTGTATAATATGAATGAAAAAATACTTTTTAAATATATTAAAAGCAAAAAATGCAAAATAAAAGTTTAGTGACCCAGATGAGATGGAGGCAATAGTTTAAGGTATCAAAAATAAGTTTAGAGACTTAGATGAGACGGAGGTAATAGTTTAAGGTGATATAAATGCAAAATTAAAGTTTAGGGACCCAGACGAGACCACTCAACTAGTTAGATAGCCGCTGGTGCATTTTACTCATTATTATATTATTCATAATATCTTAACTCTTGATTAATTAGTAATTGAAAAGAAAAATATAAGTGATATTTTTGTTCATTTATTCAATTTAGAGGTAAATAAAGGATAGTTTGTTGAAAGTAAAATTGTTCACAGACTCAAAAAAAAATGAAAAAAAAGATAAAGTTTTAGAATTCGGATAAATAAGAGAAGTAGAAACTTTTAACCACAAATATGGATATAGCTTCTCAAAATAAGGGGAAACAAATAATTTGCTCTTACCACTTTATCAGGGTCACTTTTCATGATATTAATTTTTAACATCTGTTTTAACTATTCGTAGCACTGGAGCAAAATGAAAAGCTAGAAAGGGCTGAGATCCCTTTGAGCCGGTACTGGTTGAGGAAATTGACGTTCTCATCGTCCACGGACCTGTGCCTAGCGGCGACTCTGGCCACGAGGATACCGGAGGTTGCGCCATGACGATGAGTTCCTGGGACATGCTGCGAAGCGCGAAGGGTTGGCCAGGACCCAGGAGGCGATCGGTGTATGTACCCCTGCTTCGTCCTCCTCCTCGGTCCCGCCGCGGCCAGCTTGGCTTCGTCGTCGTCCGGCTCGGAAGCCGTCACCGCCGTGGCCTGCCACACCAACTCAACTTCGCCGCACTCTCGCTTCGCCGCCGCTCCTGCTTCAGACCGCATTCAGATCGATCTGCCATTTTTTTAGGTGGAAGATAAATTCCATCAACGAGAAGAAGACTGAAAAGATCAGTAGCAGCCACTGAAGAATCGTTTTATAGAAGCAGGATTACCATCTGGCCGAACTGTCAGCTACACCATTACAGACGCGACGTTTATCCAGGAGCCTTACCATCTGGCCTTGTAATTAGATGATTAGATAAATATTCCCTGTCTTAGCTAGCACAACCAAGGTTTTTTTTTTTTTTTGAGAAATTGGGGGGGGGGGGGAGCATCTCACTTTTTTATTCTTTATAAAGCACATACATGTAAAACGCATGTAGGTTACAAAGATAGCAGCAGGGGAGGGTAAAGAAAACAATACCATCCACTATCAAACAACGATAAGTGGCAAAACACAAACAGTTACAATGATCAACGCGGCACAGAAACAACACGCACCGACTACACTTTGCTAATCACCAAAATAATCCACCACTAAGTGAAGCTACCTTGGAGATCTCCATTCTATGCAACCGTTGGACACCGAGCTGAAAGACAGACGATAGTTGTGATTTGCATCACCTAGAGAGACATTTAGGATCCAGACAAGACAAGAGGTCTTCAACACCCTTTGAGGGAAGGAAGCCTCAAAGGGGGAAAAACCCTCGAAAATAGAACGAGAAGATCTAAAAGAGGGAATAATGGTCTCGCTAACTCAACATATGATGAAGTGATACAGTCAAAAAGTGAAAACACAGCAAGGCAGAGTCGCCGAGTGAAGACCAAACCGACTAGAGCTTAGTGTGGACAGCGGTCTAAAGGGAGAGCAGCAGAACAACCCCTGAAAGTCAAAAAGTGACGCCACCGAGAAATATTCTTGCCAGTTTCACAATGGACGATGCATCTCTACACCACTCCTTGTGACTGCGCCGCTTCATTGCCGCCCTCCACCTTCCGATGAGGGGAGGAATCCTCGAAGGGCCAAAGGACCGCCCAACGAAGTGGGGATTAAGAGTGAGGAAAACACACCAGCCACAGATTGTCGGAACACATCGGTCTCCCTTAAAGTTGATGAAGACACCTTGAGCGCATCCGGTCGCCACTAGCTGCCATCCAACGCCTTTTATGGAGAGGAATCCACAAAGGAGGGAGGGCCAGCTAACATGGACGCACCAGCATTTGATTTGGTGACACCAGCAACAAGAAGATCGACGCCGAAACAGAGGCGCTAGCGGCGAGCACCAACAAAACCACAATGGTAGGCAACCGCCCGACCAAACCGAAGGCTAGTGCCGAAGACAAGACTAGAAGAAGAACACTGAGACCTTGACAGGAAGAAGCATATGACCACACGGAGGTGCAACACCTCCCCATGCACCGAGCACGACGCTTTCGTTGCACGGTCCAAGAGCTGCAATGGCTTTAAAGTCGAAATGTGAGGAGATAGAATGTCTCCCCGCGCACTGGGCGCGATACTTTCGTTGCACTGAATTCGACGACCACAACAGCCTCCAGCACAAAAGCACTCTACTCCACCAACAGCACGAGGAAGAGCTCATCTCCCACATATGAAACACCTCCCTGATTGAGCTCGCATGGTGCGACAGGGCACCACCACCCAAAGAACCAAACTTCCGTCGAGAAAGCTATGGCCACAGAACAAAGGCCGTAGAAACAAGAAGAGGCTTAAAGCTCCCCCTAGTTGGATCTAGCCAAGAGGCCTGAAGTGACCTCAAGCACAGAGGAGGAGCCGATTGACTGATGCAACCTCCATGGCTTCATCTTGTTGCAGCTACTCTCCGAGGGGACACCGCGCTATTCCAGCGAGCTGAGGGTGAGAGACGCAGGCCAGCTCCTGTGCCAGCACCCCCCACCCTACTGAAGCGCTCACTTTTTGCGCAGACCAGCGTCGCCGGCGAGCGACGGGGGGCCGAGGTGGTGGTCTGGTGGCTTGGTGAGCTTCCGACTGCTTAAAATGGAGAGGGGCACCAGATCCGACACAGGGGAGTATGATCTGGCCAACAAAGCTCCATCCATGGCCATGGCTGGGAGGAAGCGTGGGCACCTCGGAAGAGGAGAACGGGTGTGTGGTTAGGGCTGAAAACGGTTGGAAATGGTTAGAAAAACATCTTAACTATTTTTACTTTTATATTTACAACATCGAACGGAAATGGAAAGGAAAAAGTCGAAAACGGAAATGAACGAATAAATACAGAATTCAAAAATAAAATAAAACGGTCGGTAACCGAAAAAAATATCGGAAATATGAATAAAATAAATATCAAACATTCACTATATGATTCAAGTCTTACAATATATATAATATAAGTTATAATTAAATTCACAACATACAACTCATCAACATAGGCCAATAAGAAGTTGTTTGGTAAAGATCTTTTAATTTTTATTTTTCATAAAACATGTTCAAATAAGATCTCATTACCATATTTGAGGAAAACAATAAAAAACAGAAAAATTTCACTGAAAATAGAATTTCGCTGAAATAGTAGGAAAAAAGTTATACCGTTTTCGTTACTATTTTTATTTTTCTCCGTCTATCAAAATCAATACATAAAAAAGGTAAATAAAACGTGATCGAACGAGTTTTCAGCCTAGGTGTGGCGGGGAGGGGGCGTGCGAAGGGTCACCATTGGGCGGCGGGCTGGTCGCCCCCAGAGTCGCCTCTGGAAGAGAGGACACGGGGTCAGTTCCCTTGTTCTTGACAAACAGAGTTGATTCTCTAGAGAAAGCTCCAACCAAGGGCATTTGGTCTAGTGGTATGATTCTCGCTTAGGGTGCGAGAGGTCCCGAGTTCAATTCTCGGAATGCCCCGTAAATTTTATTTTGTTTTTCCTCACTCCCCTTTTTTCCGCTCACTTTAAATCATAGAGCCGGGGCCCACCGGTTCTGCAACGTTGGGGCTGCGTAGCGCGCCGCGCGTGTTCCCAGAGGCGAGCCAGATCAGCGCATCGACGGCACGAGAACCCGTGCTGCCTGGCACCACCGATTGAGGTGGGCCGCGGCGAGGTGGCCCGTCCATCCTTTCTCCAGCAGCCATGTGCCGCGCACGCAGTCCATGGTCCCGACACGCACATATCCCTTGTGTTAGCGGCGGCGCCTCGCAACTCCACTCACCCGTACTCCTGGCTTGGCATCCACATCCACTGCACAAAGGTCCTCCACCGCCTGCCTCTTCGGCCGGCCCACTACCATCGCCGGCGATGGCGACCGCTTCCGGTGTTATCACTCGCCGTCGCCTGGCGCCGCTGGCCCTGCTGCTGCTCATGGCACTCGTCCTCCTCGCGCCCGCCGCTGGAGGCGACACCAACAGCACCGTGAGTCTCTCTTCCCCTTCTCCCCGACACACTTGTTACCACCAAGCCAGTGACATCTGACGCATAAATTTACGATTTCGTTTAAACCGATTGGGACCAGATCGACGAAAATCGCAAAAATTAAATAATTTGGTCGAAAATCGTTTTAAATCAAAAATTCAAAATTTGAACGAATTACTACAGTAAATTAGTCGGTTTTTTCGATTTATCGAGTGGTTTTACCGATTTATCCATCGGTTTTTTTGATTTTCACGATTTCAAATTTCAAAATTTGAAATCCACCGTTTTATCGATCGGTTTTACCGGTTTTTGATATTCCAAATTTTTTAAAAGTTTTAAATTTTTAAAATTTTTAGAGCGAAAATCGATCGTCCGATGAAACCGGACCGAACCGATTTGATCAAAAACCACAAAAACCGATCGGTTTTAAACGGTTTTGTAAACCTTAGATAACTATACGATTTGAACCTTGCAGGACCCGGCGGCGGCGGCCGGAGGGACCCAGGCCACCCGTCGCGCGTGCACGTACACGGTGACGGTGAAGACGAGCTGCTCCTCCCCGCTCCGGACATCCGACGCGGTGAGCCTTGCGTTCGGCGACATGTACCGCAACGAGGTCCACGCGCCGCGTCTGCCCTCCACGAACGGCGAGGCGCTGGCGCGGTGCAGCACGGACACGTTCCACGTCTCCGGGCCCTGCGGCTACGGCGTCTGCTACCTCTACCTCCGCCGCGCCGGGGGCGACGGGTGGGCGCCCGAGTGGGTGCGCGTCGTCCTGCCCGGACCCAACGGACCCGTCGCCAGCACGTTCTACTTCGGCGACCCGCTGCCGGACGGCGTGTGGTACGGACACAACAGGTGCCCCAAGGCCGTCTCCTCCAACGCCGCCGCCGGGTCCCACGATGCGAAGCCTGCGGCTGGGGCGGATGCGCGGCAAGCCGGCGGTGACTCTGCTTCGCCGTAAGGCTGACCGTCGATCCGTGGACGGCGAGGGCCCGCTGTGTGTTCTTTGGAGAAGATAGATGAACATCTTTGCGTCTAATCTTTGTTACCCGCGATGGATTTGGATTTGACGAAATGAGGAGTGATTTGGAATCATGCTCGCGGGTGAAGGACTGGTAATTTTCGATTTGGCAGCTTCCTTGTCATGCGATGCGCGTGCTCACTCTCTGCTTTTCGATGAGTGCTTGACGCCCTGGGCTCTTGGAACGCTTGAGACAATAAAATAGTGTTTGTGCTGTTTCTTTGAATTATCGATTGTGATAATATATTCGATTGTGAAAATATATATTATCTTTATTTCAAAATATAAGCATTTTTAAGTTAAGATAAAGTCAAATATTTGTAATTTTTACTAATAATATTTGAAAACTTACATAATTTTTAATATAAAAATATATTTTTTAATGAAAACTTATTTCATGATGAATTAAAAAACATAATTTTTATATAAAATATTATTAATTATATATTATTGATGGTCAAAGTGGTAAAAATTTAACTTTGATTAAACCTATAAATGTTTATATTTTGAGACAAATGAAGTACTCTCAATGTTTTTAAATTAATGTTGTTGTTAATTTCTAACATCAATTTTGATCATTTATTTTATTTAAATTTTTTTTGATAAATATCATATATTTTGTTATAATTTAATTTATCATTAGAGTTATTTAAATTTCAACTTAAAATTTGACACATTTGAATTAATTTTTTAAATAAAACGAATTATCAAAGTTGATATTAAATGTCAACGGCGTCATTAATTTAGAAACGGATGGAGTAGAACTTAGATTGTAAAAACGTACAATATAAAAGTTAAAATAGATAAGTAGGTTATGAGATTTTGCATTGTAGACTATGTATTGTATGAGACAAAAGTTCATAAACGTTGAAGAGAGTAGATCGTAACATTCTGCATTTTGGGAGTTTCAGCACTTGAATAAAATATGTTCTATTTATTGCACTGCCACTACTACAAGTAAAATTTCAAAATTTATAGCGTCATCAGTATTGTGAGTACTTTAATTTTTTGTTAGTGACGCTGATTAAGTAGGAATATACATTTATTTGCACTACTGAACATAAACATTAAAAGTTGAGAAAGTATGCCACGTTTTCAGAGTAAAAACAAGTGCCATTTTGGCTGTGGAAGCAACACAAAAATTGACCGTTTTCATCCCTAAAAAACAAGTGCCTTGCGATCTTTTTTTTTTAGATTGGGCCGTTTGGTACATCGACCTATGAGAATCACCGTATTGTTCACACACCAGGCCCCGCCCCAGTTACTCAAGTTCTGCTGAATGCAAGCCCAAGCAGAAAATACAACGGTTCTCGCCGCAACGAAAATAGCACCGCTATACCTCCCGTGCAAAATGTTGAAAAAACCCTTTCGGGCCGTTTTCACGAAACCTACCGTTAGCTGAATTAAAAATTAAAAAAATAAAATTTTGAAAATTCAGAAATTAGAAATTCAGAAAAAACAGTAAACAGTAAAACCACTCCGCTCCTCAACTGTCTTAAAAAAACAAAACAACCATTACTATTTTTGGTTTTAAATTATTAACATTGTTGATTTTTAACATCAATTTTGACTATTTGTCTTATTAAAAAAATTTATTCGAATGTGTAAAATTTTATTATTATTTAATTTATTATCAGAGAAATTTTAATCATGACTAATAATTTTACCAATTAGATTAAATTTTTTAGTAAGAGAGAAGAGAGAGAGAGAAAAGAGTGGGGTATGAGGAATGGTGCGTGGGGAGAGAGAGAGATAAAGTGCGGTGGGGGGCTCAAGAACTCCTTCCGGCTGCGCTCCTGTTTTGAGATTTTTTGTGGCTTCGAGAATTCTGTCCGTGCAGTGCACGCGATGGATGAAGTGAGCCGCTTAGCACTAACTACATAATGCCGCGACTATTTTGATGAGCCGCTGCATTTAAAAAATATTTTTGTAGCGGTAAATTAGAGAGGCGTTTGTATTAAAAACATTTTCGCAGGCTGTTAACTTCTTTGGACCATCGCTACTTAGTATGACGGATTTTTGTTGAAAACCACTGCTCAGAAGAGATGTGGGGACAAATGTTTTTTTTAAAAGTAGTGTATGATGAAAAAAATCGTTTATCACGCGCCGAAGAAACACGGCGCCAGTTCCGAACCCACGCCTGAAAAATTAGCGAGCACGTGTGACTTGGTCACTCGAGCAGTTGACTGACGAGACCAGACGAGCTTAGCAGCCGGGTCTCTTTGTCTCTCTCTTTTTTATTTATTTTTCGTTGGAAAATCGGAGGCCGCCAACTTCTCGTCCTTCCTGGCTCGTGTTCCTTGTTCCGCACCTCGTGTTCGCGTCCGTCTGACCGACGCGGCACGTGTGCTACCGTCCAGACTGCGTGAAAGTGACACGTCACCCAACACGTGGCGCCGCGGGTCTCACAGCGACGCCGCCGAGCCCACGCACGTATCGAACCTGTCGCGATGCCAGGTGGCAGCTATAGCGAGGATTTATCTAACCGTCGATGAAATGAGAACTCAGAAAATGCCACGTCGGACTAGTGTGGGGAAATTGCATGGGTGAAAGAATTTGAAGCCAGGATCTAAGTTTGTTTTTGTTCATAGTCGAGAAGTTACAGTGTCACTCTCGCTGTCTCACATAGAGCCATGCATCTAAGTTTGTTTTTGTTCATAATTGAGAAGTTTCTGTACAACTCTTATATCTTCTTGGAACACAATAATTTCTTCTTATCCTGTGCTTTTACTGGTAAATTGAAATGAAATCTGAAGCAGGTGTTAGGGGAATACATTCACCATTTTTTTTTTGAAAAATTGCATAAACCATCTCATATGTCAATGTCAATGGGAGTTTTAGATTGCTACCCGTAACTCTTTTTGTTGCTAAATTCGTACCCCTCCATTAGATTTTTTTTGGTAAAAACCACCACAATTCGCACATGATATTCTATTTTGCATGTTTTCATCAATATAAAGTTATGAAATGTCAAGTTCGCTAAGCTATCATATCATTTTTTTGGAATCTAAGTTAACATATCATTGGAGCGTCAATTGGACTTCTTCATCTTTTTTTTATAATATATGCATTCAAATAGCAAAATTTTATGAGACAATATTTAATCTCTAATCAATATTTTTTTTCATGGAATCTCTAAAATGTATGACTCTTGTAAAATTTTGTAACTTCGTAAGGTTCCATCAGTTGATCTAAAGGACCGAAACGGATAGATTCGATTAAGCATGCACAAATTATGGTGGTTTTATAGCAAAATATAATAGGTGGGATAGAAGTTTATAGTAAAAAGACTTATGGGTGAGAATACCGAACTTTCGATTCCATATGGAGTTGTTTATGCAAACCTAAATTTAAATGTATACAGGTGTACGTATTGTTCAAAGACTTGTTTTCAGTATATTAATCTCTTCACACATTATTTTCATATAAAAATAAAATCACGTGATATTTCCATGCATACCATAAAACACACATTTTGTTTAGCGAAAAATACTATCCATTCATAAATTACTATCTTTGTTGACTTCTAAAATCATATTTACCTATAAGTTTTATTAGAAAAATTAGTTCAGCCACAATTCAAATAACTATAGTGACAAAGTAAATTATAACAAAATATATGATATTTATCAATTTAAATTTTGAATTGTCAAAGTTGATATTAAAAGTTGATAACAATTTAGGAACGGAGGGATCACATATTTTTTGATTGCGTGGGACATGTTCCACGCATCAACTCCAACTCATTCGTAACAACTAATCATTAGAAAACGGATGCTATGTAACACTCCCTCGAGTTTTAAAATATTGACCACTGTTTACTTCTTACATCAAATCATTCATCTTATTCGAAAAATTTGTTCAAATAGGTAAAATTGTTAGTTGTGTTTTAAATACCATGAATGATAACGTAAATTATAACAAAAATATATTATATTTATCATTTTTTGAAGAAAATAGTTAAATTTAATATTAAAAATAAATGGTATCAATATTTTAAAATAGAGAGTACTAAATTAAAATGCCATATCACCAACTCATCTGAACAAAGCCATATTAAATTTTCTACATGCAGTCGCCGAGCCAGTTTGCAACGTTGTGCTAATTAGAGTAGTAAGTCCAATAATGCTTACATAAGATATTTCTCATGGCACAATGTACTCCATCCATTTTAAAATTGCCGTTACAATTATTTTTAACGTTCTTAACATTCATCTTATTAAATAATTATTAAAAATCAGGGATGAAAATTAACCACCATGTTGTTACCCTCCAAACCTCTTTAGAACTAGCTTTCTAAAAGTGGTGGGGATTTTGAAAACTTAATTATTAATGTTCAAAGGTTAATCTAAGGTGAACCTATTTACACATCTATTAAAAATATGTGAAATTATAAATTGTACTTCAAATACTTTAATAATAAAGTAAAATATAGGTAAATATAGTAATATTTATTACATTTTTAAATAATAATGATGTTAAAATCGACACTACAACAATTTAAAAATAGAAA
>BCLG01002804.1:19884-40734 GCA_001602295.1 Zoysia matrella | reverse complement strand
ACTCCGTCCCAAATAAATCAACACATGCTTTTCTGACAACCAAAAACAGTCAAGAGTTGTGGCATCGTCGGCTTGGTCATCCATCTCTGTCTGTCGTCCATAGAGTTCTAGCAAGTAGTGGCTCAGTTGCTGCCCATAATAATGATCATTTTATTTGTAATGCATGTCAGTTAGGAAAAAGTCATCAGCTGTCTTATAATCCTGCTGTTCATGTATCTACCTCGCCTCTTGAATTGATCCATATAGATGTATGGGGGCCTGCTAGAACTTCAATAAATGGGTTCAAATATTATGTCAGTTTTGTTGATGATTATAGCAGGTTCACTTGGTTATACTTTCTCAAACATAAATCTGAAGTTGAACCTGTGTTCCTTCAATTCCAGAAAAATGTTGAGCTTCTATTTGAAAAGAAAATCAAAATTGTTCAATCTGATTGGGGTGGGGAATATCAGAGATTACACAACTACTTTAAGAAAACAGGAATCACTCATCACATCTCTTGTCCACACACACATCAACAGAATGGTCTAGTTGAAAGAAAACACAGGCATATTGTTGAAACTGGGCTCACACTGCTGGCTTAGTCACACATGCCCATCAGGTTCTGGGATGATGCATTTTACTCTGCTTGTTTTTTAATAAACCGAATGCCTAGTCCTACTCTCAATAATACTGCACCCATCACTCGTCTTCTTGGGACTGTTCCTGATTATACATTGCTTGAAGTCTTTGGTTCTGCATGTTATCCAAACCTCAAACCATACAACAGTACCAAATTAGAATATAGAACCAAGCAGTGTGTTTTCATTGGCTACAGTCCACACCATAAAGGGTACAAGTGTCTTGATCGCCAATCAGGCAGAGTATATATTTCTAGAGATGTAATCTTTGATGAATATAATTTTCCCTTTGCTTCATCTCCCACACCAACCTCACCAACCTCAGACCCAGTACCAAACTCTAGACAACCCACAGCTTTACCAGCATCTGCTCACACGACCTATTACACTGAAGAGTTTTTAACTGACAAAAATCCGACAACAGCCAGTACAACAGACAATACTGCTGCAACATATGATTGTTCTACTAATGATGGACTAACCCCCCTGTTCCAGATCAGTCTGGCTATATTTCTCCTTTGTCTGCAGATACTTCTCATCCTACTGAGCATCAAGATGTTGCAGCAGCAGTTTCTGTGGATGAAGCAGGTGCAGTTGATTCAGAAGTTGCAGAATTCTCTGAAGATTCTGATCCATCAGTACAACCCTGTCATCCCATGCAAACAAGGCTCAAAAACAATATAGTGAAGCCCAAAGAGTTCACAGATGGTACAGTGACATATTCTGTCACTAAGGTCTTGCAAGCACCACCATCTGAACCAGTATCTCATATTGTTGCGTTGCAGCATCCAGAATGGAAACTAGCAATGCAAGAAGAGTATTCTGCCTTACTCAGAAACAACACATGGAAGTTGGTTCCTGTACAGAAGGGAATGAATGTGATTGATTGTAAATGGGTGTTCAAGTTAAAGAGAAAAGTAGATGGCACAGTGGACAGATATAAAGCACGCTTAGTTGCTAAAGGCTTCAGGCAAAGGTTTGGAGTGGACTATAATGATACATACAGTCCTGTTGTCAAGCCTACCACTGTCAGAATAATTTTATCTCTAACAGTCAGTAAAGGATGGACACTAAGACAGATTGATATTCAGAATGCCTTCTTGCATGGAGATTTAGAAGAGCAGGTCTTCATGAGACAACCTCCTGGATTTCAAGATCCAGATGTCATTTACAGAAGGCTCTTTATGGTTTAAAACAAGCTCCTAGAGCTTGGCATTCCAAATTGACAACCAAACTGTTTCACTGGGTTTTGTGTCATCAAAGGCAGACTGTTCTCTATTCATCCTCCATCATGGCTCTCTTGTTATGTACATATTGATCTATGTTGATGATATCATTATAGCCAGCTCTTCAGCTAGTGCAACTAATAAGCTTATCTCCCAACTATCAACCGAATTTGCAGTGAAGGACCTTGGTAGTCTCGAGTATTTCTTTGGCATTGAGGTAAACCATGAACAAGGGGGAATGTCACTCACTCAACAGAGGTATGTTCATGATTTACTTCAAAGAGCAAATATGCTCCACTGCAAGTCAATCTCGACACCTATGGCTGCCAATGAGAAATTATCCAAGAATCAAGGGGCACTTCTGACAGGCATGCAGTTTTTCAGTACAGAAGTATTTAGGAGGTTTGCAATATCTTACCATTACTAGACCAGATCTATCCTTTGCTGTGAATAAAGTCTGTCAGTTTATACAGAGTCCAACTGAAGTACATTGGTCTGCAGTGAAGAGAATTCTTCGATATGCAAAAGGGACTGTTGATCAAGGTCTGAGAATTCAGAAAACATCAGTCTTCAGTCTTAGTGCCTTCTCTGATGCTGATTGGGCTGGATGTGTTGATGACAGAAGATCCACAAGTGGTTTTGCCGTGTTCCTAGGATCAAACCTGATATCATGGAGTTCAAGGAAGCAGCCCACTGTCTCACGGTCCTCAACTGAAGCAGAGTATAAGGCTATTGCTAATGTTACAGCCGAATTGGTTTGGGTACAATCTCCGCTGAAAGAACTTAGAATATTTTTGAATGAGTCACCTATTCTGTGGTGTGATAACCTTGGGGCAACTTATCTTACAGCAAATCCTGTGTTCCATGGACGTACAAAGCATGTTGAGGTAGACTTTCATTTTGTTCGAGAACAAGTGGCAAGGAAAGCCTTGCAAGTTCAATTCATTTCGTCCAAGGATCAGGTAGCTGACATTTTCACTAAGCCACTACCCAGGTTGCCATTTGAGTCAATATGCTACAATCTCAACTTGAGATATCCACGTTGAGATTGAGGGGGAATGTTAGAAGAAGAGAATTATCCAGAGAAGTGGCCGTTGAAGCAGAACCACGATGACCACGTCCTTCGGCAGCACTACAACGGCAACTGAACTGAAGCACAT
This sequence comes from Zoysia matrella, assembly GCA_001602295.1. Taxonomy (NCBI): domain Eukaryota; kingdom Viridiplantae; phylum Streptophyta; class Magnoliopsida; order Poales; family Poaceae; genus Zoysia; species Zoysia matrella. Next base: position 37,728 of record BCLG01002804.1, on the reverse strand, counting down.
TGCAGACTAGTGCGTGTGTGTAGTGGCCGAGTCTTTAGGATCTCGAGAATTATGGATCATCATGTACTCCAAGCATGTAATCGTGTTATCTATAAATACAAGTGAACTCTGATTAGGGTCTGAGCGGTTCAGAAATTCTTTCATAAACTTGTGGCAACAAATAGGCATAATGTTTATGATTTGGTATACCTGCTTCTTAAATTGGTGTTGATTCTATCTGTGGCGACAGCAAGTGTTAAAAGAGCCTTTTCAGCTAAACAGAATGAGTGATAGTCTTTTAGATGATTGTATGCTTACTTTTATTGAGCGGGATGTTTTCTTAATGTAAAGGAAGAAGATATTATCAATTTTTTTATAGCCATTAGAAAGTGTATGCCCGACAAAAACAAGAAGTAGTTTGTTCTTTCTTTTTTACTATGTAAGGTAATTATATTTGATTTGAATTTATGTTATAAACTTATGTCATAAAATATTTTATTTGACTTGAACATCTGTTATAAAGTTGGCACTTTAATTTTGTTGTGCGGGCAAATTTTTTTTTTTTTTGACCCACTCTAATTTAAAAAGCCGGCTCCGCCACTGTTTGGATTCCAAGTTGTGCAGGAGTGACCTGGCCCGCTAAGCCGTAGCCGGTATAGGTATAGCTGCCGGAGAAAGCCTATGAGGTATCCGCTGCCGGTGGGTTCTGCCGCAGCCCATTCCTCTCCCGCCAAAGGCCGCGCGGCTGCCACCGCCGCCGAGAGCACCATCACCACGGTGATCACCGGCAGGACGAGCTTTCTCATCAGGGCCATGGTGATCTTAAGACCTCTCTCTCTCTCTCTCTCTCTCTCTCTCTAATCTGTGTTGTGTGCCGCAAGCTGTACGAAGACACTGTTTATATAGAGCCCGGGCTGGGTAGAGCCGTAGAGGATGCTTCTTGCTCGTTGCCCGGGCGACATGGCGCGCGGGCGTTTTGACGTCAATTCGAGGGTTCGAATGCGGAGTCGCTGATGATAATGGGAACTTAATTCAGACCCAAATGCAGTGCTGCTATAAAACCTTCGATTACTCAATGAAGCGTGCTATTTGATTTTTTGTGCGTGTGATGTCAATAGTTGGCAAATTTGATAGTGGACTCAAATGCATGTGAATCGTTCATTTACACGGATCTCAAAGAGAAAATAGTTTTTTTACTTTAAAAAAATTAAAAAATTAAAATAATTAATAATTAATAAAATTTAAATTAAAAAAACATCATAAAATTATGGAAAATAAACACATTTGTATATTTGAAAAGTTGCATGTGTTAAAGTAGGTAAATTACCAGCTCGTTGTTACTACTTTTTTTTAACGTGACAGCCTTGGAGCACTTTTGTTTGTGCTCCCAACGTGACAGCCGATCAACTTATGTGAAACATTCTTATACTCACATGTGAATGTGATAGCCAGTCAAATTGATTTGATTCAAAATTCAAAAAATTGAAACCAGAACATAGTCACATATTTTACAGATAACGGGATAGGTACAACCAGTAGCTTACACAGCCGGTCAACAGACACATGGTCAACGGTCAATGAACGATTTTTTTTAAAAAAAGTTTGGAGAAAACTAAAAAAAAATTAAAAAAATAAAATTAAAATTTGGACAAATTGGTTGGTAAATCGGTGAAATCAACTGAAAACTAGTCAAATTGATTTGAATTCAAAATTCAAAAAATAGAAACCGGAATATGATCACATTTGTTAACATGATAGGTACAACCAGTGGCTTATACAGCCGGTCAACGGACACATGGCCAATGGTCTATGATCTTTTTTTAAAGTTTGAAAAAAATTAAAAATTTTAAAAAATGAAAATGGAAATCTGGTCAAACTGGCCCTGTGTCCTCACGGCAATTACGGTTCCACGGTAGGAGGAGCTGCAAAGAAAATTTCAAATTACTCTTTATTTGCTTCCAAAAAAAACCAACAACTGATATTCAATTAAAGTTTCACAAAGGAATTGGTCTACCGCAATAGTTACGTACTACTAGATTCAATTCGACGAACACGCAATTCACTGTAGCTTATCCCATCATCCTCGCTTGTTTGGTCAAATACAGATTTCTTTTGTGGGTCAAGTCAAATTTTCAGAAATTCTCCAAGAAATGTCACGTCATATATACACTGGTCCCCAGAGCTCAAATGAACGAATAGTCAATCTACCGTATCTCTGTATACGCAATTCTTAAACTCTAAATTTCTCAGTTTCACAATGATATCTGCTTAACATGTAACAGAAAGAAAGTTCTTCTTTCTATTCAGGAAACAGAAAACGCTGGAAATTTCCGGATTTTCAGGGATCAGTTGATCGATTTTTCGCATTTCTTTTCTACAAATTGCTACAATCTACTCTCTCTGTTCTTAAACTTACGTCACCATTGACTTTTAAAACCATTTATTTTATTAAATTTTTTTTGATAAATACCAAATATTTTATTATAGTTATTTGAATCACAACTTAAAATTTTAGATATTTGAATTAATTTTTTTAAATACGATGAATTGTTAAAATTAATGTTAAAAATAAATGACGACAACAATCAAGAACAGATGGATTACTTATGGAAAGCCAGCCGAAACAGGTAAGCGAGTCTCTTGTACGTATTTCCTTACCTGACGTCAAGAGCCCTATACATTTCTGCACATTGCGAGTACCGGACGGTTAGGGAACTTTGACTTAGTGTCGATATGACGCGAGACGAATTTAGTGAGTCAAATCCTACTTTTCTTTAGTGGTCACCGACACCGAGCTCAGTCTGAAGAAACAAAAAGATTTTGTGATTAATGCGTATTCTCTCTATTTTTAAATTATTGTTTTTGACTACTCATTTTATTTTAAACACTAGGTCATAAGTTTGGTTGAGAGCCCTTGACGTCAGTTCCTGTTAGCACTAACATATGGATTTCCATATTGGCACTGAGCTGCTTAATTAGCATTTCCCATTGCAAGTCGTCAGCCTTTGTTTAAAAAGAGAAAAATGTGTAGAATTAGTACATGCGCGCTGTTCCGTTCTGATCCGGTCCGGTGTCCGGCCCAAATGGCACGTCCGTTTCGGTTTTCTTCCGGTGGCCCACACAGCGGGGCAGGCCGGCCGTAAGAGATTCTGGCCCGTGGGCCGTGTCCGGATCGTGCTTTCTTCGGATCCGTTCATGCTCGCCCGCCCCTGCTCCATTCAGCCCGCGGCAAACCTCGACATTTTTCTTTGTTTTTTATTTTACAGATCAATTCTTAATCGACTAAAGTATATTTCTATTAAAGAAATCTTTCTATTAGGTATGGTTATAACATATTCAGACTCAATCAAAGAATTAAACGTACACCTGTATTTAAAATCACACAAGAGACATTAATCCTATAAAAAGTCTTAAAATTACATAAAATAAACATATGTTTCTCTATTTGGTGCAATCTAATTAATCATTCACAAGTCTAATTTTTCTCTAAATAAGACTCATCTGCCATTAAAAAATAATATTGGCCTAAAATACCCCAGTTATATATAGTACTAAATAAACCAATATGAAAGCAAGTTAATCAAAAATTCCTAAACCCGGAGAAGAAAAATTCCCAGGCAAAAAATGTGAAAAGCTAAGCTAATATTGTGTCAAATTAGACCACTACTTTTCTTTCTGTGTTTTGACATGTCGTCCTCATGTACAATGGAAGGTCCTTATCACTGATCGAGTCATCTTCATAATAATGCACAAGAAAGTAAGAACCTAGCAGCCATTACCATAGTTTTCTTCGTAACTGTCACGATGACATCGAACAGAAAAACGTGGCCCCTAACTAGAGTTTGATCAATGCAGCGCCAAACAGGGCAAGATTGCACACCCAAAATATGGGTCAAAAAGAAGTGCTAGTCTCGATCCGATTCAGAACAAAGAGCTGAAGATACAACCTCTAAAAATGGCATAAATAAAGGATATGTTCTCTCTTTGAACTAAAATGGGATACTAGTCATTGCTCCGATTAAGCACAATTGACTTAAAAGATTGAGTGCAACCATACGAAAACCCTTTTTATCCCCGATAATGCACATGCATGCAACCTACTCCTAGCTAAGTTCCGAAACATTGTTGCGATTTTTTCATCACTATGTCTCAATCAGTTATGATATGTGCTGACAGCCTCGCGTCTCATCCACTGAGCAACTTATTAAAGCTTGCAGTATTATTGTAAACCCAGTGCTCAAATGCAACTATATATGCTGTGGACACTGAATAACGCAGTGATGCAAAGGAACTTTTGCCGTTGTTGTTGTTTGGACCTGCATTATATAGTTTCCAAAAGTTGTAATTACTTGCAAGCTAGTTGTCACTGCGTTGTGCTAGCTAGTGTCCCACTTCTTACTCTAACAACGGTCATAGACAAACCTTGCACGCATGCAAGAACACACAAGCTTATTTGGCCAAGAAAGTAGTTAAAGTCATAAGCGGACGCATCAGGGCCTAGTATGTTATCTTCAAGGCCTATATTTGAAAGACCCTTTCGATTAGATAGATATTCGGCTGCACGCTGACAACGCAAAGAACGAAATGGAGATTGTCATGGAGTACACGAGTCATTAGCGTGGTGATAAAGGGGCACTAGCTGGAAGAGACAAGAACTTGAGTGTTCGATAGTTGATAGATGATTCGACTTGATTTGATCTAATTAACCTTTTTGTTTACTTGTAGTGGGGAACTGATGGCTGGATAGGTCGGCTGGATGGCTGGATAGATGGATAGGTGTTGTCCAACGCAGCACGGCCTTTTGTTTGTGTTTGGTTTCTTTGTCGGCAACTTGTGGGATTAATTAACAAGGCCTTACCTAAATGATCAACCTAGATGATGCTAGGGTTTCAATGTGTCGATCACGTTATGCGGCCATTCGCAGCATGCATGTTCTTGCAAACACTACATAAAGTATTGTGCATGGTTGTATGTATCGGTATAATTTGGTTTATCATTAAAGTTATTTGAATCTATTTTAGAACATTAAAAGTTATCTGAATCATGACTTATAAGTTTGCATGTTTAAATTAATTTTTTCAATAAAACGAACAATCAAAGATGATATTAAAAGTTAACATTGATAATAATTTAAGAACTGAGAGAGTATGTCAATCACTTACGGAGCAAAGATGGTGATGGAGAGGAAAGGTGCCGATCGAAGTGAGTTTTTGGAGCATACTCCCTCTGTTCTTAGATGTCACTGTTGATTTTTAAATTTAACTTTGACCATTTGTATTATTAAAAAAATATAATAAATTTTATATACTTTGATATAATTTGATTTATCATTAGAGTTATTTGAATTATAAATTAAAATTTTACACAATAAGACGAATAGTTAAAGTTGAATTTAAAAGTGAACGGTGACATGGATTAAAGAACGGAGGGATTATAGTTTTTTTTTTAAGCATAACCAGCTCGATGGCTCGATTGGTGCGGTGACGAAGACTATCCACCGAGGTTCATGTTGCAGATGTCGTCTGATAGACATGCACTTGGAGATGTCGTCTGATAAAGGTTAATTCCCTACGTGGGTTAGAGTGACAACCCGTAGCAGCTTATTCGAGATGAACCCATTACAAGCGTTGGATTATTCTTATCGTTATCTACCATCATGAAAAAAAGAGATTTACTCCAGATGTTTACCGAAAGTAGCGCCGGGTCACTGATTAAATGTCAGCTCTCGCCGGAGTGGAGCCGCGGCCAGAGACGAGAAGGGGAAAACGAGGATAGATAAACTTGAGAAAGGGGAAAGGATTTGGGATAATGATTGTATTATGTTTTTGAACCCCAATCGGCGAGACTGGTGCTGTATAGGACCACTTCAGCTTCACTTGCGGAATAGCTGAACCCCCGCGGACAATAACACGACGATCCAGGATCTGCTCAGGAAACCGTAAGGCAGTATTGTCACTGGGTAAGGAAGAGACAATCTGAACCTTGCGAGGAACACAAGCCTTCAGTTGCGATAAGTGAAAGACCGGATGAATAGAGCTAGATGCCGGCAGCTGCAATCTGTATGCCACAGGAACAACTCTGTCCAGAATCTTATAAGGCCCATAGTACTTGAAGCTCAATTTGTGATTTGCTCGAGTGGCGACCGACGATTGCACGTACGGCTGTAACTTCAAGGACACCATGTCGTTAACATTGAAGCAGCGCTCAGACCTGTTTTTGTCGGCCTGCTGTTTCATCCGAAGTTGAGCTCTCAACAGATGTTGCCGCACCAGACATGTCATCAACTCCCGGTCTTCCAACCACTTAGCCACATCTGCACCCGGTGTTACTGAAGAATCCCGGATACCAAACTGCCGTGGAGGATAGCCATACAACACTTCGAAGGGAGAGCGACCAAAACTAGAGTGCAAACAAGTGTTATACCAGAATTCCGCCAACGGAAGCCATTCCTTCCACTTCTTGGGGCAACCATGCACGAAACAGTGCAAACATGTCTCCAGACATTGATTGACTCGTTCCGTTTGTCCATCGCTCTGTGGGTGATACGCCGAACTCATGCATAGTTGGGTACCTGCCATACCGAACAGATGCTGCCAAAAGTGACTCGTGAAGATCTTATCACGGTCAGAGATGATCGCTTGAGGCAACCCATGCAACCTATAGATCTGGTCCAAAAAGAGCTTGGCAACAGTAGCAGCTGTGAAGGGATGACAAAGTTCCAGAAAAGGTGCATACTTCAAGAACTTGTCCACAACAACCAGCACACAATTACTAGAACCGAAAGGAGGTAACCCTTCAATGAAGTCAAGGGATATCACCTGCCATGCATGCTCAGGGACCGTCAAGGGCTGAAGGAGGCCAGGGTATTTGACACGCTCCGGGTTGGCTTGCTGACAGATGCTGCAAGAGGACACAAATTGAGCTACTGCAGTCCGCATAGCCGGCCATGCAAATAGCTACTTAAGACGCCGGTAAGTCACTGGGATGCCCGAATGACCACCCACAGCCGACTCATGAAAAGCAGACAGCAGCTGTTGTTGCAGGGAAGGATTGTTACCAATCCATATCTTCCCCTTGTAACGAAGGAGTCCATCCCGAAAAGTGAATGAACTGTCAGGATCTGGTTTGACCGACAACTGAGCCATGAGTTGTTGTGCTTGCGGATCCTGGAGATAGTCATCTGCGATATCCTAAATCCAGGCTGGAGAACTCTTGGACACTGCCACTGAATGCAGCAAAGCGGTTGTCCGGCGTGATAATGCATCAGCGACAATATTTTGAATACCTTTCTTATACACAATAGTATAAGCTAAGCCGGCCTGCTTGGAGTACACTTTTTGCTGCCATATGGTGTGCAACCGTTGCTCGTTCAACTGAGTGAGACTTTGGTGATCAGTGTATATAGTAAATTCGGCCACTTGCAAATAAGGTCGCCACTGTGCCACAACCATGATGATTGCTAAGTACTCCTTTTCGTAAGTGGACAGCCCTTGGTTCTTAATGTCCAGTGCCTTGCTAAGAAAAGCCAGAGGGTGTCCCTTCTGTTGCAGAACAGCGCCAATGCCGGTTGCTGAAGCGTCAGTGTGCAATTCAAATCGTTGAGTAAAATCCGAGACTGCTAACACCGGTGCTGAGATCAGGGCCTGCTTCAGTGCATCAAAGGCTTGTGAGTGAACTGAAGTCCAGACAAACAGAGTGCCTTTTTTGAGAAGATCTGTGAGACAACGACTAATAATACCAAAGTGGCTGGCGAACGAAACAGTGGTAATAGCCCGCAAGACCCAGAAAGCTTCTTAGCTCCTTCACATTCTGTGGTGCCGGCCAGTTGTGAATTGTCTCAATCTTGGAAGGATCCGTTGCAATGCCCTTGGCGCTCAAGACATGCCCCAAGTAAGAGATCTCCGACTGCACAAAGGTACACTTCTTCAGGTTCACATACCACCGGTCTCGCCGTAACAACAGCAGCACTTGACGAAGGTGAGTAAGATGTTCCTCCAATGATGCACTGTAAACTAATATATCGTCAAAGAAGACCAAGGCGAATTTGCAGAGAACAAGGGACAGGGTGTCATTCATGGTGCTAAGAAACGTAGCTAGAGCTCCGGTAAGTCCAAAGGCCATAACTCAGAACTCGAAATGTCCTTGATGTGTTTGAAATGCCGTTTTGTGCTCTTCACCAGGCTGCAGTAAATTTTGATGATATCCGGACTTCAGGTCAAACTTGCTGAACCAAGTAGCACGGCCTAACTCATCCAATATGGGCACGGGATACTTGCTTTTGACTGTTAAGGCATTGAGATAGCGATAGTCAACGCAGAACCGCCAACTGTTGTCTTTCTTCTTGACAAGTAACACTGGCAAAGAGAAATCACTAGCACTTTTCTGAATAACCCCTTGCTGCAGCATGTCAGCCACCTGTTTTTCAATCTCGTCTTTGAGGCTGGGTGGGTATCGATATGGTCTGATGTTCACTGGCTTCGCACCTGAAAGTAGAGGAATTGAGTGATCACAACTGCGGCTAGGAGGCAGCCCGGAGGGTGATGAGAACACATCCTGGAACTCCTGTAACAGCATGCGAACTGAGGAGGAGTGCTGTCCAAAGCTACCAGATTAGGCTCGGCATCATCCACCAACAGCACTTGGATCACCGTATCACTTAGTACTGATTGAGTGTGTCCACGTAAAGTAACTTGGCGGCCTTTATAAGGAATGGTCAACCACTTGTGAGCCAAGTCCACTTTCATAGGGCTATATTGTGCAAGCCAATCTAACCCCACAACCATATCATAACATGGCAAATGTATAACTTTCAGATCAGACACAAACTGAAACTGTTGAACTGACCAAGAAGCTTGCACCAATTCAGTAGTACACTGGAGTATCTGCCCATTGGCCACTTTGACATGCAGTGGTTGCTTGACAGTAGTGCTGCCCGTTAACTAAGGTGCCAGATCAGCGGAAACAAAGGTATGAGAGCTCCCCGAATCAATCAAGATCAAAACATCCAAATGTTGTAACACCCCTCTCAACTGCAAGGTTTTGGAAGGAGTTTGACCAGTTAAAGCAGCACAAGATAAAGCCAAAAACGCTTGCCCTGTATCAGAGGCCGACTGCTCCAGTTGTCGTGTGCTGATCTTCAAAGAACAAGTTCCACACTTCTTGCATGGCATGTGATTGAATTGATGATGCGCACTTGTGTCCTGGCCGCCACTTTTCTGCACAGTGGTCACATAAGCCCCGTGCTCGCCGGTAAGCTTTCAGAGAAGCAAAGCTTATCAGCTGTTGAGGTACCCACAGGCTCCGGTGACTTCTCCGGTATAGTAGTCTCTCCAGACTTGGTGAGCTTGGTTGGTGTAGGTAGAGGTAAAGGATGCTGTGAGACTTGTCGGGATCATGTACCCCGGATACTTGACAACCCGTACTCGTATACGTGGGCCAAAATCCCGAGGAGTTTTGAGGTCGGTCGACGGCGCACGAACGCGCGGCCCCACCCCCGAGGCGACGATATATGAAAGCTAAGTCTTAGCCGCGATAAAACGCACGGTGATGCCGACCTTCGAAGACCGACTCCTGGGGACCGACCCCCCGGGGTAGGTACGACGTTATGTCGTATTTATTCCGTTGGTCAACCGCCAACCGTCCTGACGGGACGGGACGGGTTCACCACGACGACACTCCAGCTGAAGCTAAAATATCAGACGGGCCGCGGGAGTCAACGGACAAGACCCGGCGGCACTGTGGCTGACACTACAGTACCAGACTGACGCCAGTGGAGGACCCACCTGTCGGCGAGACAGTTAAACCGCGTAGGGTCCACCATTTTGTAACCCCGGGCCGCCCTATATAAAGGGGGGTCCGAGGAGCGATAGAACAACAACGACGAACACAGAAAGAGACAGATCAAAATCTAGAGATCTAGTGCGTAACCGTTTACGCACGAGCAACCCCACGACTTAAGCGCCGGATCCTCTCCCGAAGAGAGAATCGGACTCTTTGTACTCATCCACCAAGATAAACCATCCTCTGGACATAGGGTATTACACCGTTCGAGGTGGTTCGAACCAGGTAAAAAACTCCCTTGAGTCTTTCGTAGACTAAGCCACATCAAATACGAAGGCACACCACCCCCTCGATCGTATTTTGTACTATGCCGGTGGTCAAAACGTCGACAGTTGGCGTGCCAGGTAGGAGGTTTCTTGGTGTGCGCTCGCTTCGCCTTTTCGATGGCTTTCTTCTTCGCCGTTATGGGAAACATTTTGGTCCCCCACCTTCGCTTTGGGGGTTTCGCGGTCGCCATCACCGAAGATGACCGGTCGTGGCGCGTCCCCACCTTTGCCTCCGGACAGGCCTTCCGCTTCGGGAGCCTGAACTTCATCGCTAACGAATGCGGCGAGCTTCGCCTTCTGGCTCCGCGCAGGAAGCGCGCCACGTGACGCCGGCGGAGCCATGCCGTTTTGGAGCACGACCCGTCGAGGGAGTGCTTCACTCTCCACGCCCCTAAGGGCGGGGAACTGGCGACTCCCGGCAACACGCCATGCGTCAACCCGTCTCCACGCCCCGCGATGGACGCTGCTGATCAGGCTCGGTCGCGCTCGGGGCAAACCGGCAGCCCCGAGCCTCGCGGTAAAGCTATAGCCGGACCCAGAGACGTCGCTCGGGCTCGGGGGCGGTCCGCCTACCAGCGGATCATGGTTGGAGGGCCGCCAACCTTCAGCACTCCGCTTGAGAACCTTGCGGCGGCAGCGTGCGTCCTCAACGAGACTGCTATGCCCGAGGATCCAGCGCTGAGAAGAGTGTACGACCGCGTACGCTTTTACCTCGATAGCGCGCTTCAACAACCAGAAGCATCTCTCCGGCTTCAGCAGTTAGAGACACGAAGCAACCGCAGATCCCAAGATCGGCGGAGCTCGGCGCGCGACAGCCAAGCCAAGGAGCGAAACCCTTGGCACCACGCGGGGTCGGTCTAGTCACGGCTCGACCCCAACTGCGACGCCCGCGACACCATCGACGCCAGGTGACAGGCCAGGAGCGAGCTTCGCGCCGAGTCCCGGCGGAGACGCTCTTTCGACCGCTACTACCGACGCCGCTCCTTCGACTACAGGAGCCCAAGCCTTGACGGGGTTGGGCCCAGAGCGTTCGGATCGCTCATTCGACGCGCGAAGTTTCCGCAAAGATTTCGCTCTCTGATTACCATCAACCGGTACAACGGGAAAACGAACTCCGTCCACTGGCTTGAAGACTACCGTCTCGCCTGCAGGGCCGGAGGAGCGGACGACCTGTTCTTCATCCAATACCTGCCTCTCTTCCTCACTGACTCGGCCAGGGGATGGTAGGAGCACCTCCCTGAGGGTTGCGTCCAGGACTGGAGCGAGCTGCGTCGCATCTTCGTCAGCAACTTACAGGGAACCTATGCGCGCCCAAGTAATTCTTGGGATCTTAAAAACTGCAAGCAGAAGCCTAGCGAGTCGCTCTGAGACTACATCTAGCGCTTCTCGCGAAAGCGCAACGAGTTGCTCGACGTCAGCGATGCCGACGTCATCAACGCCTTCACCTGCGGCACGACGTCCAAGGCGCTCGTCCACAAGCTGGGTCGCAGGAACCCTCGGACAGCCCAAGACCTTCTCGACGTCTCCACGACCTTCGCCACCAGGGAGGAGGCTGTGCAGGCTAACTTCGATGGAAGCTGAGCAAAGGACAAGGAGAGGTCCGGGACCAACCGCCGGGACGACCGGCCCTCCGACCGGCATGCCGATCGCTGCAACGAGCGAGGCGACGGCAGTTCGAGCCTTAAAAAGGGGAGAGGCCGACGCCACGACGATGACTTCGTGGCTGCCGTCGACCGGCCGATTCGACTCTCAGCCAAGAAGCCGGCCAATCACGACGACCACTTTGAGAAGATGCTTGACCGACCCTATTCCAACCACTCCGTGCCTGTCAAGCACACCCTTCGGAACTACCACTTGATAAGGAGGTTCTTCAAGGGCGGGTTCCAACCCGACTCCTCGGCTCCTAAGGCCGACCCCCGAGCCAAAGGGGCCGAGGACGATGCCGACGCAGCCTTCCCCGAGCCGAAGGACTGCCTCATGATCTTCGGCGGCGCCGCTGCCTATAACGAGTCTCGCCGCCAGCAGAAGAGGACCTGGCGGGAGGTCAACGTGACCGACCCCGCGGTCCCCTACTATCTCAAGTGGTCTGAGGCCTCGATCACCTTCGACCGGGCCGACCACCCCGACCATGTTCCGCAACCCGGGCGCGTTCTGCTGGTGCTCGACCCCATCGTCGGCTCCATACGACTGACGAAGGTCTTCATGGATGGAGGGAGCGCCCTCAACATCCTCTATGTTGACGCCTTCAGGGCGATGAAACTAACGGAGACCGACCTCCGCTCGAGTCACGCTCCGTTTCACGGGGTCGTCCCGGGGGCTACGCAACGCCCCTCAGGCAGATTACACTCCCAGTCACATTCGGTGACCGGAGCAACTTTCGGACCGAGTCGCTCACCTTCGAGGTGGTCGACTTCACCGGAGCCTACCACACCATCCTGGGTCGACCATGCTACGCAAAGTTCATGGTCGTCCCCAACTACGTCTACCTCAAGCTGAAGATGCCCGGGCCGAAGGGCGTCATCAGTGTTTCGTCACGCTTCCAGCACGCCCTCGCGTGCGAGCAGGAGAGCTTCGAGCTGGCCGTCGCCCGTTCTGGCTCGGCCAAGTTGGACGAGATCCGCAAGACCAAGGGGTCGGCCCCGACGCTCGACTCCAAGGCCTCGTCTTCGACCTCCTTCAAGCCCGCCGACGACTCCAAGGAGGTGACGCTTGACACCGCCGACCCCTCCAAGAAGGCTAGGATCGGAACAGCCCTCTCCTACGAATAGGAAAGCGCGCTCGTCGACTTCCTGATCCGAAATCGGAACATTTTTGCCTGGGCACCTTCGGGCATGCCCGGCATCCCGAGAGAAGTCGCCGAGCACTCACTCGATATCATTGCGGGCCTCGACCCGTCTAGCAACGACTCCGGCGTTTCGACGACGAGAAGTGCCAGGCCATCGGAGAAGAATTGACGAAGCTCCTAGGCATCAAGTTTATTCAGGAGGTCTATCACCCTGAGTGGCTGGCCAACCCTGTAATGCTTAAAAAGAAGACCGGACAATAGAGGATGTGCGTTGACTATACGAGTCTCAACAAGGCCTGCCCGAAGGACTCCTTCCCTCTCTCGCGCATCGATCAAGTGGTGGACTCCACCGCCGGGTGCAAAACCCTCAGCTTCCTCGACGCGTACTCCAGATATCATCAGATTTTCATGCGCGAGTCCGACCGGTCAGCCACGTCTTTCGTTACACCCTTCGGATCCTTCTGCTACATCACGATGCCGTTCGGGCTCAAGAATGCCAGCTCCACGTACCAGCGCTGCATTCATAAGTGTTTTCACGACCAGCTGGGTCGGAATCTGGAGGTCTACGTCGACGACATCGTCATCAAGACTCGGCGGGCCTCCGACCTCGTCCAAGATCTAGAGGAGATGTTCGCGAACCTCCGACGCTATCGGATCAAGCTAAACCCCAAGAAATGCATTTTCGGGGTGCCCTCGGACAAACTTCTTGGCTTCGTCATCTCCGAGCGAGGGATTGAGGCAAATCCCGAGAAAATTTCTGCCATTCTCAACCTCGGACCCATCAGCAACGTCAAGGGCGTCCAGAGGCTAACTGGGTGCTTGGCGGCCCTCAGTCGCTTCATCTCGAGGCTCAGGGAGAAGGCAATGCCTTTCTACCAACTGCTATGAAAGACGGAGCACTTCGCCTGGACCACCGAGGCCCAGGAAGCATTCGAACGGCTCAAGACCCTGCTCTTGTCGCCGTCGATCGTCACGTCGCCGACTCTGGGAGAGCCCCTTCTCCTCTATATTGCGGCGACTTCCAAGGTCGTCAGCACCGTCCTCGTCGTCGAACGAAGCGAAGAAAGTCGGGCTCTACCTGTTCAGCGCTCTGTCTACTTCATCAGCGAGGTGCTGGCCGACGCCAAGACTCGGTACACCCAGGTGGAGAAGCTGATCTACGCCGTCCTCATCATGAGCCGCAAGCTACGGCACTACTTCACGAGCCACTCCGTCCGAGTGGTCAACTCGTGGAGATCGTCATCGGCAAAGACACGGTCGGACGCATAGCCACGTGGGCCATGGAGCTCATGGGGCTCAACGTCAACTTCGTCCCTCGGCAGGCCATTAAGTCCCAGACCCTGGCCGACTTCGTAGCCGAATAGACCGACGCTCAGAAACCACCGACCCCTGGCAGGATCGAGTACTGGACGATGTACTTCGACGGGTACTGCATGCTTAAGGGCACGGGGGCTGGGGTAGTCCTAATTTCCCTGAGGGGAGACAAGTTTCGCTACGTGCTGCAGCTGTAGTTTCGCGCCTCCAACAACGCGGCCGAGTACGAGGCCCTGCTCCACGGCCTACGAATGGCCATCACCCTCGATGTTCAGCGACTCTACGTCAAGGGCGACTCCGAGCTAGTCGTAAACTAGGTCATAAAGACCTCCAGCTGTCGAGACTAGAGGATGGAGGCCTACTCTCAAGAGATTCGCAAACTCGAAGACAAGTTCGATGGGCTCGAACTCCATCACGTTCTGCGTCGGAACAACGAAGCCGTCAACGCCCTCGCCAAGATGGGCTCGGAGCGTGAGCAGGCCCCCGACGGCGTTTTCCTCGAAGTCCTCACTAAGCCTTCCATCAGGATCATCGAGGACCCGCCCGCCGAGGGCACGAGCAGTGAGCCGACCCCAGATCCAGGGGCGGAGGTAATGGCCGTCGCCCCCGACTGGTCCCGCGATATCTTTGCCTACCTTCAAGACGGCGCTCTTTCGACCGACATCAACGAAGCCAGGAGGGTCGCGCGCCAGGCCAAAGCCTACGTCATCTCAAACGGCGAGCTCTACAGACGAAGCACGAGTGACGTACTGCAGCGCTGCGTCCCTCGGGAGGAAGGCACACACCTGCTCGACGACATCCACTCGGGCATTTGCGTTCATCACGCCGACCCTAGAACTCTGGTCGGCAAAGCCTTCCGCCAAGGTTTCTACTGGCCGACGGCAGTAGCCGATGTCGAAAAGCTCGTTCGAACCTGCCAAGGCTGCCAATTCTATGCTCGGCAGACGCACCTGCCGGTCCAGGAGCTCCAGACGATCCCGATCGTCTGGCCCTTCGCTGTCTGAGGACTCGACATCCTCGGACCGTTCAAGAAGGCACCCGGCGGCTTCACTCATCTTTTTGTCGCCGTCGACAAGTTCACCAAATGGATCGAGGCCGAGCCGGTACCCAAGATCACTTCAACCCGGGCGGTCGGTTTGGTGTTCCGAACTCCATCATCACCGACAATGGGTCACAATTCACCGGCCGACAGTTCCGGGAATTCTGCGACGAGTACCACATTCGCCTGGACTTTGCCTCTGTGGCGCACCTAAGGACGAATGTGCAGGTCGAGCGGGCCAACGGAATGATACTCCAAGGACTAAATCCTCGGATTTACGGCTCTGTCAAGCAGGCGATCGGACGATGGGTCAGCGAACTCTCGTTAGTCATATGGGGTCTGCGAACGACCCCCCAACAGAACCACCGGGTTCACACCATTCGTCATGACGTTCGGAGCAGAAGCGATGCTGCCGACCGACCTCGACTACGACTCTCCGCGAGTCCGAGCCTACGACGAGGAAAGGTCGCAGAACGCGCTACAAGATGCTCTCGACCAGCTGCAAGAGGCGCGCGAAGTATCAACAAAGACTGCGGCGACTACACGCTCGGCGTGTCAAGGGTCGAGCGCTAAACGTGGGAGATCTGGTGCTGAGAAGGGTGCAAACGAAAACCGACCAGCATAAGCTGTCGCCCCCCTGGGAGGGACCCTTTGTAATCAAGCGCGTTTTGAGGTCCGGTGCTTACAAGCTAGCAACCGAAGACGGCCGAGAGCTCGAGAACGTGTGGAACATCGAGGGCCTCCGAAGGTTCTACACCTAATAAAAAACAGCTAAGTTCTCGCAACTTACTTCTGCTTATCGTTTCTGTGCTGCGAACCGTGGCCGCCCCGGCCACGCCCCGCACCCGGGGGCTCCTTGCCTCCGCCCTCTCGAGTGTCGAAACATCCGACCTCGCTCGTCTCTTTCTGATTTATTGTGCCGGGGCACCGCTCCTCGTTGACCTTTTACGTCTCATTTTTTTCACTGACTCGCGCTTCGTTTTTGTTTCTACGGGGTCGGATCCCCGGCCCGCGCCGAGCTCGCGGGCGACCTCGGACGTGAAAAACTTCGCGCACGTTTTTCGTTCGAAGTCTCCTCGCGGCTACACTATCAACGATCGGGAGCCGATGATGCTCTACGGCTGTATCGGGCCCGACACCTGACCCTACGAGCTATACTCGACCCATTCGTTTGATTAGTGCCCAACGAAAAGCGAAAAACAGCCACAAGCAGCGTAAGGGGTCAGAAACTTGAGTCTGCGCTTCGTTTTGTTTCTCTGGGGTCGGATCCCTGCTTTTGTTTCTTCGAGGTCGGATCCCCGGCCCGCGCCAAGCTCGTGGGTGATCCTCGAACACGATAAACTTCGCACGTGTTTTTTGTTCGAATCCTCCCCGTGGCTATGCTACCAACGATCGGGAGCCGATGACGCTCTACAGCTGTATCGGGCCCAATACCCGACCCTACGAGCTATACTCGACCCATTCATTTGATTGACGCCAAGCGGAGCGCGAAAAATAGTCGCGAGCAGCGAAGAGGGGTCGGAAACTTGAACTCGTTCGTGCAATGATGATTTCTTTATTGATATCTTTCATTACACGAGACACGACTTTTTACAAACCTAACTCTATACATAGGGGAACGAGCCGAACCACTCGGGCAAGAAGTTCTCCGTCCTGAAGTCAACGACGGCCTTCGCCCCAGGCTCCTGCATCTCCACGGAGAGTGCGTCCAGCTGCTCGTCCGAGTAGCCGGATGCGAAGCCCTCGATGACCCTGCCGAAGTTCGCATCCGGATAGTGGGAGCGGGCCAGGGCCAGGGCTGTCGCGGACCCGTCCTCCAACACCCTCATGACGACGTCGGCGACGACCTCCAGAAGCTGATGCAAGGCGTGCGTGAGGACCCCCGTCGAGACGGAGTCGTCCGGCACGTCGGAGAATAACTTCTTCAGAAGACTCAAACCCATCGACCTCAGGGTTTGAACTTCGTCCGTCAAGCCTGCGCTCAAGACCGTTAGCAAAACGACTCTGAACGACGGAGCAAAGTTAAAAGGGGTCCATCCTTACCGTCCCGTTCCTTCTCGGCGGCCTCGGCAGTCTGCCCCGCCCGGTCCAGGCTCTTCCGGAGCCGCTCATTCCGGACTTGGGCCGCTGAGAGCTCCTCTCGGACTCCAAAGGCCGTCTGGCGCGTCCGCTCGAGCTTCGCCATCGCCTGCTCGACCTCGGACTGGAGCACGATCCGCTCTGACTTCAGGAGGTCAACCTGCCCGAACTGGGAGGCGAATCCACGTGGGGACCGACCCAGGGCCGCGTGGAGGTTGTCCTGCGAAGGGACTGTCAGCCCGAAGACTACGGAAATCAGAAACGAAGAATACTAAGTTCGAAGACTCACCCGGCACTCGAGAAAGTGCGCCTCGTCGAAAATGGCGTCAACCTCCTCGGCAATCCTGAGTAATTGGCGGAGGCCGGCAGCAAACCTCATGTTGAGCGCCCGGACGCCGCCCACCCGGTCCATGAGGTAGCTAGATTCGTCGGCCACCCCCTCGAGCGGAAGAGGCCCCCTCCCGAGGATCGTCCAAGCGGCGGTCGACGCCGTCGGCTCTCGCGCCCCGCCAGCGGCCTCGGCACCGCCAGCCGGTGCCGTA
>BCLG01002804.1:6590-19459 GCA_001602295.1 Zoysia matrella | reverse complement strand
CACCAGAGTCGGCGCCCAACCCGCCGGCCGTAAATCCACCCGTCGATGCCGGAGCGGCGGCTAACCATGGCACCCCCGCCGATGTCGGAGCCCTGGTTACGAAGGAGCTCAGTAGTCAAATCCGAAAACGAAGATAAAATAGAGTCACCGAAGGCTCACCTTGCCGATCGACGTCGAATTCGGATGATTGGGCGTCGCAGGGGCCAGCTCTCCCGCAGGGAGGGGGCCGTCACCGCCTGGGTCGGCTCCGCCATGGCTGCCTCGGCCTCCCGAGGCGGAGAGTCGACCGTGCTCCCGAAGCTGACGGTCACCGCCTCCAAGGGATCGACCCTCGCCCTCTTTGCCGCCGACCCCTGCTCCTGCTCGTCGAATGAGGAGCTGAGACCCTCGAAGGGGTTGGAGTCTTCAACCGCTGCCGCTGCAGCCACTTGCGCCAAGACGGCCACCCCCTAGCCCACCGTCGAGCTGCCCTCGATCCTCGAGGCATGGGACGGCCTCACCGCCAGCTTCGCAATCGAGACCGCAGGCCCCGAGCCACTGGACAAGTAGTCCAGGAACCCGGACTTCGCCTTCCTCTTCCCGCGGCCCTCCTCCTCGGCCTCGTTGCTGCTACGGGACTGGACCTGGCTCTCGACTGCGGCGCGACGGCGGAGCTAGTCGCGACTTCGGTCATAGCCGCGGCCCCGGCGGATCCTGAAAGCAGCCAACGATGAACACGATACAACAATGACCACTACGACGCAAAGACCCTACACTCACCAGCTGGCGGTGGCCCTTGTCGAGAGGACGGGGCCCCCGGTTGAGGCTGCCCTCCGCGTCCTTGAAGACCATCGTGGTCCGGGTGAGGATGCCTTTGTCCGAGGGAGGCCGGCCGCACACCTCGCAGGTCTCGTCGTCCGACCCCTCATACTCCCCGATGCTGTGTACGCGGCGGCGCAGCAGCATGATCCAACGCCGCATGGCGACGCCGAAGACCGTCGTCCCAGTCAGCCCCTGCTCCCGCAGACGCCGGATCGCCTACAGCTGCGGTCGGATCGACTGGACCTCCACAGCCGAGAGCCTCGACTTCCAAGACCCGGTTGCCTCGAGCACCCGGTTCTCGAAGGGCGGCAGCTGGGGTAAGTGTTTATGATATAAAACCAGGACTTCCTCTAGCCCTTCCGCGAGGTCTTTAGGTCGACCTCGATATACTCCTGGGACTCCCTGGTTCGAAGCATAATGCTGATGCCGCCGACATGCTTGTCGACCCCAGTCTCCTTTCGACGTTTGGAGACTGGCGAGAAAAAAGTACCTCCACAGCAGAAGGCTGGGTCGGATGCCCAGATACACCTCGCAAAGCGTCGCGAAGACGGAGGCGTGGAGGACTCCGTTCGGCGCAAGTTGGTGAAGCCGAGCGCCGTACTGGTTGAGGACGCCCCGGAAGAAGCTTGAGATCGGCAGTCCAAGCCTACGCTCGTGGTAGGCCAGGAAGCTGACGATCTTCTCTGGCGGCGGCGCGGGCACGACGTGGCCGAAGCCGGCCACCCAGCTAGCCGATTCCCTCGGCGGGATCATCCCGACGACGCTCCACCTCGTGAGCAGGGCGTCGTCGACGGTCGAAGGCTCCCACTCAGACATCGTGAAGATGGTGACGACGACGCGGGGAGAGCACGAGCAAGAATGACGGCGATCGCCGAACCTAACGATGCTAAGGCGAAAGGCGGAGCTAACGAGCTCTCGCGCGCGACAGAGGATTGAAGACGAAGTAAGGAGGCTGGGTGAAAACACGAAGTTACCGCACCCCTCCTTTTAAACGGCCCGCGTAGGATCAACCATCAATGAGTGATGATCCGCACAACGCTTCAACCCACGCCGACCCTTCGGATCGCTCGAGGGCTCGAAGGATACGCCCTACAGGCGCACTCACGCGCTCTCGTAGGATCAAAACGAACTTCGAAGACGACCAGCCCAGTGCCGCCTCGATAAGAGGTCGCAAACGGTGCTAGGGTCGGGGGGCTACTGTCGGGATCATGTACCCCGCGTACTTGACGACCCGTACCCGTACACGTGGGCTAAGACCCCGAGGGGTTTTGGGGTCGAACGACGGCGCACGAACGCGCGGCCTGACCCCTGAGGCGACGATCTACAAAACCTAAGTGTTAGCCGCGATAAGACGCATGGTGACGCCGACCTCCGAAGGCCGACTCCTGGGGACCGACCCCCGAGAGGTAGGTACGGCATTATGTCGTATTTATTCCGGTGGCCAACCGTCAACCGTCGTGACGGGACGAGACAGGTTCACCACGACGACAGTCCAGCTGAAGCTACAGTATTAGACGTGCCGCGGGAGTCAACGGACAAGACCCGACGGCACCGTGACTGACGCTATAGTACCAGACTGATGCTACAGTGCCTGGCGCGACGTGCGACCCGACAGGCCACGCCCCCGCATAGGCGTAATGAATGATGACGACGCCAGTGGAGGACCCACCTGTCGACGAGACAGTTAAACCACGTAGTGCCCACCATTTTATAACCCCGACCGCCCTATATAAAGGGGGGTTCCAGGGAGCGATAGAACAACAACGACGAACACAGAAAGAGACAAATCAAAACCTAGAGATCTCGTGCGTAACCGTTTACGCTCGAGCAACCCCACGACCTAAGCGCCGGATCCTCTCCCGAAGAGAGAATTCGACTCTTTGTACTCATCGACTGAGATAAACCATTCCCTAGACGTAGAATATTACACCGTTCGAGGTGGCCCGAACCAGGTAAAAAACTCCTTCGATCGTATTTCCTACTGTGCCGGTGGTCAGAACGCCGACAAGACTGTCCGGTTGGATGATTGGTCATAGCGGCGGTACTCCTTTCGAAGATGACACTCCGACGCCTCCTCCTGCACAAGGGTTGCACAAGCAGCATCGAGATCGCCAGGACGTTGAGCCATAATAATTGCTTTAATGTCATCTTTGAGACCATCAATAAAACGCATAGTGTAAACTAAGGGATCAGTGTGCTTCATAAGCTGCAAGTTGGTCAACTAAAGTGGAGAACCACTCATTTTGTTTGATGTGAAACAGTTGACGAATAAGAGATTCGTTCACGCCGAATCTGTCATGGATGCATTGACAGAAGCCCCCCCCCCCCCCCCCCCCCCGCAATCCATATGCCACAGCTTACGCTCTACAGATTGTAACCAACGCGCTGCCGTGCCCTCAAAGTGCATTGAAACTACCTTAATCCACATATGTGACTCTACCCCATACATTTCAAAGTAATTTTCACAGCGAGATGTCCACAGACGTGGGTTTTCACCGGAAAACATAGGAAATGAAATCTTAAGTAGCAGGCCCGAGCCCCAAGGACGGGACTCTGGACTAAGTGAAGACTGCCTAGGACCTAAATTAGGTGGATGCATATCACAGAAAGTGAAGGAGGATCGGTAGGGCGTATCCTTGACCAGGTCAAGGCCGGTGGTGAATCCCAACCCGCCGCCCTGATCCCGGTAGTTCTATTCGACGTGGTGCCCGCCTGGGCCGTCGGCGTGGGGGTCGTCACGACCCTGTAGTGACGCCGACTCACGGTCCCCAAGTACACTTGGCTTTGAGGTGTTGATGTCGTGGATGTCGCCATCGGGCGCTTTCTGCAGACGGGCCACTGAGATGCGGACGTCGTCGACTTCGAGGTTGAGCTTGTCGACGGCCGATTCGACGCAGGGGCGCCATGATTCGAAGGCCGATGCAGATTCCAACGCGGCAACTTTGCGTGGTCACTGTGGCCTCCAGCTCGACGAGGCGCGTAGTGTTGGCGGTCTCGAAGATCTCCATCTAGGAGTCGAACGGCGTGGCGATCTCCGCGGAAATCGCCTCGGACGAGCACGCTGAGGAGCGGTCGAGAGCGGCGAGACGTGCCTCCAGTGCTGCGTGACCCTCCGCCATCGTCTTGTCCAATGCTGCGTGGCGCTCCGCCATCTTCTTGTCCAACACGTCGAACAAGAGCTGGGACTGAGGATCCATCGCCGGACGGGGAAGGAACGACGCAGGGAGCCCGGGATCGAAGTCTAATAGACGAACGCACACTCGTAAAGTTGACATCGAAATCAGGAAGTTCCATACAAAGCAACGTCGGAATCCAAGAGTGGCTCGTGTAGATGGCCGTGACCGTAAACAAGCGATAAGACTAGCGTCGGTGTGATCAGCCAGCCTTGTGTACCGGCGTCGTTCAACACGTGCTGGATTGATCCTCAGATGTCAACCCTGGGCCTGGGCACGCGCAATACTACGTGAGTCTTCAACCTTCGCACGTACGGAGTACTGCGATGAGCAGAGCAGTAGTGGCCTTGTGTACCGGCTGTAGTGTGTTGTGACAAAGACTTGGGTGATCAGCAGTGGCCTTGTCATCGATCCGGTTTGCTCGATCGACGTGTTCTGCTGCTGCTGTGCTGTAACAGTACCACAATTCGTCGTATGCAAACACGTCTAAGAGAGTGCTTGCACGACTTCAGAGGTTCAAAGCCAAATGCCGGGAGTTTCTCTCACGGGTCAGGTTCTGGTGTGTGTCTGCGTGCGTTCCTTGGAAATATCACCGATCCCCTCCCTGCATGCAGCGCCGCGACACGGAGGACGGAGCCATGCACGGAAGCCTCTGGAACCGTGCCGGCTACCGCGAGTAGCTGCGGCGGCGCCGAGCCGGTCGGCGATGGAGCCCCGAGCGATGGGGACGAGACGAGCGAGCAGGCAACGCCGTGGCGCGCCGCCCGTGACGCCTGACGGGTAACGCACGGCTTTGACGGCGCTTTATTTCTTTGCTCGGTTTCGGTCCCCGGCGGCCAGGCCCAGATTGTAGACTACGTATTCAGGAGAGAAAAAGAAAAAGAAAAAACAAGGTTACTTCCAGCGTTTCTGGGGCCGGACGCACTTCGTCGCGTGGGTTCTGGATTTCGCTAGAAGCTAGCCCCCTATCATCATCAAAACGAATTTTGACGGCAGGCCGATGCAAAATCTGACGCAAAATGCACTCAGGGCGCGTTCAGCTGCCCAAAGTTTAGGCCTTTTGTAATGCGAGAATTTTTTTCGTTTTTTACAAAATTTTTTAAATTAAACTGATTTATGTAAAATTTTTGTAAAATTTCTGCGAAATTTCTGCATTCAAAAAAGACATTAGCTGCTGTTGCGGGCTGGGCCGCAGAGTAACAGCTAAAAACATCAAAATAGAATGGGCGCGATCGCTTTTGATTTTTATGGCTTATTTTACTGTTTCTGTTCAGAACAGCCGTTTGTTTCAGCTACACACCGCGGCTGCAAAAAAAAATCCCTGCTAATTACTGCACAGCAAAGCTGTAGAAATCAGAAACGAACGGGCTCAATAAAACTTTTCAAGATTGTGCATTGCATATTTTGTATTACGAGAGAAGGAGAAGACAACGTTTCAATGTATTAGGTGAACAGATGAACCACTACAGCCAAAAGTCTCCCCAGCAGTTAGAGCCTCTTTGGCACCGCTTATGGTACTATGGCTACAGTACTATAAGCTCGAAAAACTTCAAAAACGTGGCTTCTCCGGCTCAGATGAAAATAACTTATATTAACAGTATTTTTATTATATCTATAATGCACAAACAGTAGATAAGCCGGTTAGTATAAGCCCTACCAAATACACCTTTAGTAAGCAGAAATGGGCGTGCCCTCGAGGCCTCAACCTCTGTGAACAGTAGTATCTCTGTCTCATAATACTTTTACTTGTATTTAAATTTAGTTAAATGTATTTTGACGGATGATATATATAAAGTTCATCAACTTTAATAATATAAAAATCTTATGAAAATATTTCTTACGATTAATTTAAAAGTACAAACTTAATTAAATTTATAAAAATTATTGATTAAAGTTAAATGGCACGGAATCTAAATGTAAACTTTTCTAGAATGAATGAAACTTACTCAATACCTAAATTATTTAAATAAACAGAAGTCAAGATCGACTGAACACGTAGTTGAGAGGCACAGCTTCTCTCCTCTTATGGTCTCCTCCTATGTATACTCCCACTATATGCTGAATTTTTCATTGTACTTTTTCGGTATATTACATTGGATCCATATAACAACCGGAACCATCAATTCACTACGTGGAGGGTAAAAAATATGAGGAGTTCGTAATCTCTCTCTCTCTCTCTCTCTTTTTTTTTTTTTTTTTTTTTTAGGATAGTAGGAGTTCGGAGTCGAGATCACAGGACGCTGCAAGCCTGCAGTGGCACTCGCATCCGAGAAGACTGCTGATAAAGAGGTCGATCGGAGTCAAAACCTGCGCCGCAAACGGAAAGCTCACGTTGTCTGAGCAGTGAGCACACGTGACACGGCGCCGTAAATTTTGGATGAGTAGGCTGCTGCGTGGACGGGAGAAAGATCTAGATCAGGCATGAGGTGGATCAACGTGTGACGACAGCGCCACCGCCGGAGATGCCCAGCGCAGCTATATAAGCCCCGGCCGCGCCGCGCCACCGTCCTCCATCATACGACCCCCCATCCATTCATCGCGTTATAGCCTACCCAGGCACTAACAGCATCAGCAGAGCACAGCACTACCAAGAGCAGAGCACTAACTGTGCTTAAGAGCAGAGCAGAGTAGCAACAGCCGTCGAGCTCGTCTTCTTCCCCGCGTCGCGCGTGATTAGTTAGTAGTAGTGGCAAGCGAGACTGTGAGAGGCCGATCGGTTCGGCGGCGACGCGAATCAGTCGACAGCGGAGCAGCTCGAGTGAGTGAGTAGCAGGAAGATGGTGAACACAGCGGCGGCACCGGCGATGAGCTGCAACGGCGGGGGCGTGCTCCCGCTGGCGTCGCTGAACCACATCAGCATCGTGTGCCGGTCGGTGGAGGCGTCGCTGCGGTTCTACACGGAGGTGCTCGGGTTCGTGCCCATCCGCCGCCCGGGCTCCTTCGACTTCGACGGCGCGTGGTCAGTTCATCGATCGCTTGCTTCCGCGCGCGATCCGTTCGCTTGGTTCCAGACTTCCAGTACCCTCTGACGAGGATGTGGAGGAGGAAGCTAACGTTGGGTTTGCCGTGGTTGTGCACGCAGGTTGTTCAACTACGGGATCGGGATTCACCTGCTGCAGTCGGAGGACCCGGACAGCTTGCCGGAGAAGAGGGAGATCAACCCCAAGGACAACCACATCTCCTTCCAGGTACCTATCGTCCTCTTCTTGATCGTCCATCCCCTCTTCAACAACAACAGTTCATACGACGCCACAAAATGGTTTCCTGGAGACTTCAACCGCACGGCCGGTAGATGATTCCGTAGCCTGCGCGCTAGGGAGCTAGATAGGCTCCAACGCACGCCGGCCGGCAGCCGCTTTGGCTGCGCACGGTGAAGGTGGCTGCTCGCGGAGGCTCATCTATCCATTTTGTCAACTTTTGTTCTACCTGTGTCATTAGTAACTCTCGTCAGAGAGAGAGAGAGAGAGAGAGAGAGAGAGAGAGTTGCCCTGCTTGTACCTTTCGTCTCGGCAGTGACCGGAAGGAAGGTTGGTTGATTGGAGCGGGGGAGGAGGATGGCGACGCGCACGTACGCGAGCTCCAGTGCTCGGGAGGGGTGGGAGCCTGGGAGGAAGGAAGAAGCCGAGTTGGTGTTTGCTTGGTATGCACGGGCTTCCTAGCTGAGATAGAGGAGTTGCGGATGGATCCGTCTCACGGGTCGGTTAGGAACGATAGTGTTTGGGTAGAGCAGAAACTCTTAGAATGCATAAATTTTGCATGCACGTTGGAGTACATGGTATTGAATCTCAGTATTAACCTTCAATATTATTTTGGATTGAACGGTTGCAAGGAGTCTAAACTCCAGCTGCATATTCCTTTCTCCCCCGGGACACAGTCACCAGGAAGTTTGTCTTTTCGATGACGATCATGAGAGAGGGACCTCGAGGTGCTAGGCTCCAACGTGTGCGCTGTCGAACGAAAGTTGGCACCACGTCATTTTCCACAACGATTACGACCCGTTGGACCCTTGTAATCTCGTGGTACACGACGCCGTGCACACATGCATCAGGGTTCCTGTCAACCAGATACTTTTCGTGCACTCAAGTGCTTCGTGCCTGCATGAATATTGTGTAGCGTCCGAGTCATCGTGCACATCGGTCGGTCAGGTGGATAGTGATAAGGATCAACATGCACTGCTACGTTCATTGCTGACGAGTTGGAGATAATCTAGTGCTAACGTGTGCCAGTGGTGTGCATGCAGTGCGAGAGCATGGCGGCGGTGGAGCGTCGTCTCAGCGAGCTGAAGATCCCGTACGTGCAGCGGTGCGTCGAGGAGGGCGGCATCAACGTCGACCAGATCTTCTTCCACGACCCCGACGGGTTCATGATCGAGATCTGCAACTGCGACAACCTACCCGTCGTCCCGCTCGCCGGCGACCGCGTCGTCGGCGCGTGCAAGCGCGTCGCGGCCGCTGTCGCCGTCAAGCACCCGCACCAGCAGCAACACACCCCGGGTGCGGCCGCGCAGCAGTGCGTGCCGTCGTCCAAGACCGCGGCCATCCGCGTCGCCGAGGAGGCACACATCTCGTGCGCGTGATCGACATCGACGGCCTGTTCTTGCGTGCGTGGCCGCCGGCAGGCACGATGGCGACGAGCTTTTGGAGCCGCGCGCCGCCGATCCGACGGCGTGGGTGTATATTTGTGGCGAGTGTCGGGGTGCGTTCCGGTGTGTAATTAGACGGACTCGGACATCCCCTGTCTAAGTATAAAGAATAATGGATTAATTGGTCTTCCATCGATCTCCAGTTTGCCATCTCATTTTCAACGGCGCGTCGTACAGGTTTTAGTAAATTTGAACTTAGCATGAACGTACAGAAATCGAAATTGTGCTGCAATGACGGCTTGACGATGAAGGGTTTGATTTATTTTCAATAAATTGCATAGTAACGATGAGTGCAAGGCAATTCAAGTAAACACTAATCTCTCCTTTTATTTTTTTTTATTGACGTTCAAACCTTAGTAATAGTCCAAAACTGAACT
The DNA here is from genome assembly GCA_001602295.1 of Zoysia matrella. NCBI lineage: Eukaryota > Viridiplantae > Streptophyta > Magnoliopsida > Poales > Poaceae > Zoysia > Zoysia matrella. The sequence continues at coordinate 10,466 of BCLG01002804.1, read as the reverse complement.
ATGAACCCTGTCCTATCGTGAATAATAAATATCCAGAGGGAGTACTTTGGTAGAGCGAGATCCTCTGCCGCTCGACAGCGAGACGTTCTCCCACTGACGTGTGGGCTAGTAAGGTAGTATATCAGTGAGGCTCGTCTCTCTGCGACTCCAGAGAATTCGGTTCCCTTTCGGATGGTGTCACTATTGAATCACATGAGGAACATGCAAAGATCCCGTCATCCGCTCCACACCCTCGCCGGCACACATCATCTTCGCCCTCGTCCCTTCCTCCTCCCACCTACCGATCTACACTTGCCGCAAGTAAAAAAAATTACCATCATGCGACGCCAAGATCGTCGTCGTCGTCAGTGTCAGTGACCAGTCTCTTTCGTAAAACTCACACTCCATGGTGGCCCTGCTCCCTCGGCGAAGATATTTCAATGGAAAGCTTGCCTGAGAGACACGGCGTGAGGGTGATCGGTGGTCACAAGCGTCGCCGCCGCCGTCGCCGTCTGTCGCTTTCGCTCCACCTTCCGCCGCGGTGGCGCCTCCGCCTGCCGACGCGGCGTTCCGCGGACGTGCTCATCCGGAAGCTGAGGAGCAGCGGATTCTTCGCCCGGATCGGATCAAATGGAGTGCAGGGGGCAGAGCCGTGGAGGGAAGCATCTCGAGAGAGAGATTTTTGTGAAAAGGAGTGGCCGTGATACTCCCGTGTCTCCTGATACTTCCAAGTGCAGGAAGCCGAAGAGGAAGAAGAAAAATCTCGCTAGTGTAACTGTAATACGGGACGATGGATAACAGTTGTTACCGGAAACGTGATGTGCGGATGGTTATCGTTTTCAATCAATCAGTTAGTGGACGTTCTGTTTTCTTGTCTCCTTCCTATCGTCACCAGTTACAACCCGCAAAATTTGTAGTTTTTTCTAATAAAAAATTTGTATTTTTTATATTGAGATACACTAAATCTGTAATATCTTACATTTATAGTTTTATAATAGTTTGAACAAACTAATTGTTAGTTTTATGAAATTTACTTTTAAAACGTTAAACATAAATCAAATTCACTGCCGTACTATTCGGCACTGTCAGATCACTGGCGAGTGGATCTAGGTCCTAGCGACAACCAGGCAGTATTGACCTACGGTCGGTGATTCCCGCGCCTTGCATGTTGGCTTCAAGACTGCATTTTTGAAATGAGCCGGTGCTAGTCTTGGGCATATGGGCCATGCCAAATGGGCCGGCCTTCGGCCTGTTAAATTTAGCATGGCCCAGACATGGCACGGCCCAGTCAGTACCGGGCTCGAGCTGACACGGGCCCCGTCTACTGAGCCATGCCTGGGCCGAAGATCTAGCACGAGGTTTAGCACGGCACCGCACGATTAGTATTGTTATATTAAATATATTTAGTTTTTACGTCTAAACACAACCAGTTGTTGTGCTCCAGTGGTTAATCTGCTCACTGAGAAGGCTCAGCTGGCAGGTTTGAATCTCAGGGAGCACCTATTTTTGCGTATTTCACCTGACTTGGACCATTTTCTTCGCGGGCCGATCGTGCTGGCCTGGCCCGTTAGGCATGAATTACGTAAACGGGCCGTGCCATAGGCTGACGGCTGCACCCGTGGGCTGTGCCGACACGGCCCGCATGACCCATCATGCCTTAACGGGCCGTGTCGGGCCGAGCAGCCCGTTTGCCTAGGTATAGGCAGTGCAATCCCCGGAACTTGAGAATGGACCATATATTCAGGGGCATGCAAGGTTCACACAAATTATACACATGATTTTACAATGTAATTGAAGAAAAATTTTCATTGGCCTCCCTTTAGCATGTACTTCCTCCGTTCTTTAATTGACATCATCATTCACTTTTAAAATTAACTTTGACAATTTGTTTTATTCAAAATATTTGATAAATTTCATACATTTTGATATAATTTGATTTATCATTTGAGTTATTTAAATCACAACTTAAAATTTTACACACTCAAGCAAATTTTTTAAAGAAGATGAAAGGTCAAAATTGAATATAAAAGTCAACGGCGACATCCTAGTTCTCGAGAGAATTTCTTATTCGTCCTCAAAAATTTATCCAATCCTTTATTCGCCCACAAAAAATTTCAATTCTCTTATTCACCCTCATTTTTAACTTTTCTTCCCTAATTCACCCTAAGTGCTATATAAAAGCATATTTTTTACCCATCTAACTTGAAAAAAAAAAACAAAATACCCTGAAACAGGGAAGTAAAATTTGATACTGTTAAACATGTATATTTTAAAAAAAAAATGACTTCAAAAATACATATTTAATTAACATGTATGTTTTCATATTTTGAAGTTATTTTTTTAATGAAAATATACATGTTTAAGAATATTAAATTTTACTTTTCTTAGTTTTAGAGTATTTTGATCTTTTTCAACTTAGATAGATAAAATATATGTTTTTATATAGCAGTTAAAGCATATTAGGAAAAAAAAATTAAAAATGAGGGCAAATAGGAAAATTAGAAAATTTTGTGGGCGAATAAAAGATTGGATAAATTTTCGAGAGCGAATATAGATTTTCTCCGTACGACAGCATCTCAGTTCAGTTTTTGCGTGAGGACCTCATACTTTACGTCTGTACCTATTGGTCGCGCACGAGGTAATGGGCTGATTTCTTGTTCAGTTCGGATTGCTTTGGCGAATTTGCGGAATGGTATGGGCTGGGCGGAATGTACAGCACGACGACGGCTTAGTTTGGGCTATGCTCTGGTTCTCAGCCCATTAGCACGTTGTCCGAAGTCAGATTCAAGACTGATGCAACAGCAGCGTCACAAATTTTTTTTTTTTTTTTTTTTTTGAAAGGCAACTTCACATCCACGAGCTGTCGGATTGCAGAGAGCAATGTGACAGATTAGCAGCATTTGGGAGGAGTTGGGACAGAATAAAACAGGCTCTCAGTTGAAAAAACCATGATTAAAAAAAGGAAGATTAATATTGGATTAGATCATCTGCCGTTGATTTGTTAAAGAATGTCACTAGATAAAGCTGATGCAGTAAGACGATTTGGTTTTTTTACAAAGGAGGCAATTGCATGGTTGCCCCTGTTTTGAGAATCAATTCTAATAATGGACTTATTTTTGAGATTTTGCAAATTTGAACCTGTATTTTTAGTTTGAGAGTGCCGTTTGCCCCTACTTTATGACTATGTTAGTGTAAACAATTTTCAAGGATTAAACCAATTTTAAAAAATAATTAGAAAATAGTCAAAGGACAAAATTACCCCTGAGTTCCTTGTTACTCATTTCGACCACACTAGTAACTAAAGATGGCAATAGGGCCCCGAAACCTGCAACCTGATGGGTAATTACTCTATTTGGGGATGGGTTTGGGTCAATTTTTCTACCTACGGGTTTATTAGCGGGAGAAAAATATTACCCGTTGGGTATGGGTATGTTCTTATTCGACCCATACCTGTTAACCAGTGGCTATTGTATACGCGAAAAATTAGTTAATTTAATAGTTTTTCATCACCTTTTCAGAATGAAACTCTTTTTTTTTAATTGAAAAGTTATGCATTCTAATAATATTAGATTGTGTATGAGGTTCTTTCACTTTTCAATAGCTATACTAAGCTTCTAGTTTACATAATTCACTTACTTTTGGATATTTCTCTCTAATTTCCACCTCTCTCACTCTCATTCTCTTAGTGGGTATGGGTACTGACAAATAAATTTTACCTGATGGGTTTGGGTTTGGGTTGAAAACTCCACCCGCGACTCATATTGGATTCCCGACGGGGAATACTTTTTTGCAGGTATGAGTCTGGAGAGGATAAACCCGGTGGGTTTTCACCCGTTGCCATCTCTGCTAGTGACCCGACTCCCAGAAGCAGCGGCGCTGCAGGCGGCGGGCGGGCCT
>BCLG01002803.1:49141-61855 GCA_001602295.1 Zoysia matrella | reverse complement strand
GCATGACCCGTGCCGGCCGCCGCCCCCGCATGACTCGGCGCACGCCGTCCGCTGCCAAAGCTGCCCATGGTGCAAGCCGGCCTAATTGATCCGCTTCTGTCGTCAGGTTAGTTTCAAATAATCAACCGAGCTTGTTCAGATTAGTTCCCCAACTCCCGCAAGGCGTTGGATCGAAACAGAATCAAATCCACTCCCTCAAATATCAGTCACGCAACAGCCTCTGTGTTTTGTTCCAACAACGCTGTTGCTGTTGCGGCGACGGAGGTCCGCGGCGGCTCCAATCGAGGCGACGCCAGACTTGTTCCCCGGCAGGGCGGCGACGGCTGGTCAAGGCAACGACGGCGGCAGCGACACGGCGACGGCGGTCAGCAGCGGCGGCAGAGCGGTTCAGCGGCAGGGCGGTGGCGCCTGGCTGAGGCAACAACGGGGCAGAGGTGGCGCTGCGCTGTCTATCGACGGTCATCATTGGGCGAAGGCGATACTTCTACGTGGCGTCTTGCTCGTCAGGTTCTGTTGCATCCCTCAACCCCGAGCCCCCTCCAATTGCATTGCGTGTTGTCAGTGGTGTTGTATGTGCTGAATTTTTTATTTCTATACAATTGAATTGCGTTATTAATCTTACAATGGCACTCTAACACACCAAAATCCATCTAGTTCTGTTTTGGGTTCAATAATCAGTATAGTAACATTTTCCAAGAATCTGTGGCAATAATCTATTATTCTAAATTTTTAGATGAAAGGATTTCGAGATGCAGGTAGGACTGAAGTCTATTACTCTAAATACCAGTCAAGAGTCCTGGAAACTTAATCTTCCTGCAACACTAGTTCCAGCAGCTCGTGGTGCAAATTATCAACTCCATGCCCAGCAAGCTCGAGTCCTAATTACAGAAGCTTGTATTACGTCTACTCATGTACCGGCACAATGCAACAAAAGAGGTGCCGTCAGGTCTTCTGAATTTACCCAGGATGATGACGATGATGATTTCATGCCACCCATGAAGCATCAATCACGTGGTGCAGGATCCAGTCGTAGTTGTGTCAGAGATATCGGGGATACTACCAGCATGAATGTATTAATCAGTGATTTAAATATTTCACTATCTTAGTAACGATTAGTGCTGTTATCATTTACATCAGCAGTTACATTTTTTCACTTCAAATGTACATCTATAGTTCTTAATCATATTTTTTGTTTTGTACAGATGCCTTCTGTTAGATGTTCCCCTGCATTCTTTACCAAATTCTGCGAGCATCTTACTATGTCACAGTGTAGGCGGATATCTGAACTTGGCTTTGGCGAGCTTCTACATTTTTACGCCGAGGATCCAGGAAGTAGTGACCTGGTTTACCTGATGGACAGGCTGAATCCAGAATTTATGATCATTGAAGTTGGCAATGAAGGTGGCATTGAATTATATGACCTCAGTGTAAATAAGGTTCAAGGTTTACCAATTGGAAAGAAAGATCCACCTTGCTCCACTGAAGAGGATAATCAACGTGCTCTGGTTCAATTCATTGGGAACTTTGGCTTTTTTCTGTGGCGGTGTTTGTTAGTGATGACGGTTCAAGTGGGGCTAAGTATCAACTTCAACCACATCCGACATTTGACCATCACCGAAGCCTTTGTTGTTTTGGGTGCTTGAAGCTGTGTCAAAGGTTCCGGAGTCTCGTAATTTGCCTTTTTTTTGTGCACCATTTGGTGCTTGTGAGCCTAAGGTGCTCTTTTGTAAGATTTGGCTGTGTACATCCTTTCGAGGGTAGAGGCTGGGTTTCTTCCCATTATCTAAAAAGTGCAAGCATCTTCTCGACCTTACATCATAGTTATTTATTGATAATGAATTGGCTGTTAGGATTTTCTTTGTGGTTGCCCTCAACAAACTGCTATTTCCAGCATTGGATAACACTGTAAGGGGTCAGGATGCCTTCCTTACATAGTACATTTCTGATTTTCCAAATATAAACTGGTGCAAGGCAGTCCTAGATGGGATACGCTATGCTGCGATAATGTGGTGGAGTGAGAAAAGAAAACCCATCCCTGGTTGTTCAACATTCTTGATAGTGAGTTACTCCCCCAAATTATTTATTTACCTTAATAAGCATATCCATATTGTATTCTCATTATTTTTTAATTCTCATTCACAGATATTATATCTAGACAACCTTGATTCTAGAAGTTCATTTGTTCACTCTCTAACACCATGTGCAAATTTCTTCAACAAAACTATCATTGAAAAGATAATTTTTGAAGACAGGCGGAGAGACAAGTCTGGGAAGATGACTTTCGGAAACCTACAGGTATTTCACCTTATGAATTTACATTTTTAGTAATGCTATTGTACATTCATATCTGAACATACGCAAAAAAACCAATTTGTTTTTTATGACATGCAGATGAGAAATATTGTCAAAACATGTTACTGGTATGATAAAACATCTAACAGTTCTTTAGCAGATGTTGGAAACCAATCATTGACACCAATTTTACCCCGTGCTAAAGATATTGGTTCATTATTAACTGAAGTATGCAGTACCAAGTCAATAAAAATGGCAGCTGATGAGGTGAAAAAGTATGATGGCAAAGCAAGAAAGGCTATCAATCTTATTCAGTCTGGTTCTCAGATGCTTGTGGATGCACACTGATTTCATCCGAACACTGCATCATATTTTAGAGAAAGAACCAGCACAAAGTACAAATAGAGACCGGTGCATCAGAGACAATGTTCACGTTGAGCACCATCAGGGTGGAACAAATGTTGAATTCTCGTTAGCGACCAGTGGTCCAGCACCCAACACTGAGAAAGACCCCCCAATGCACCACTGATCACAATCATTATATTGGTAAGTCGTTGACATTAAATATGTTATTTATTTTGGTTTTGATAACTCATACCTTTTTTTCAAGGTCCTGAAAAAGGAACATCATACCGTGGCCACCAGCCAACAAGATGTCACCAAGAATATGCAGGGTGAAGACCACATAGGCGGCACCATGTGTACTGATCTGTCTAAAGTGGTACGTACAAGCCAAAAAATTTCCAGCCTAATGCATTCATATATATTATCTCTCTTTTGATACAAATTATCACGTACATACATAGATCTGTTACTATTGGATTTATCATATATCCATGCAATTTTTTGACTAAATTATACGCTTCTATAGATTGACCAAAACGAACAAGAGGACCCCCCTTCACCATGCCCTGTTCAGACTACTAATCCGATCGATGTCGACGGACATGCGGAGGCGATAAGTACCATGCAAAGTGCGTCATTTCATGTGATTAAAAATTTATGCATACATGTTATACAGTTTACTTACTGACGTTGGTCCCCATTTATGTGCAGCGGAATGCATTGTTGCGACTGACATGTCTAAGGCATTCACTTCTTATGAAAACTTCCAACCAACGGAGCAGTGCGACGAACATAACGAGTGCAGCCAGCATAATGTTCTGTCCACAGACGTAAGTACCTCGCAAACCATTGTTTGTACACTTGACACATCTGTACCATACTATATGTTAATAAAATTAGATTCACCCATTTTATAATGTGTATCTTACATTGATTAACTTACAACGACTGCCTATCCTGATATATCATCATTTCACATCATTAGGAACCAACGTGCACCAACCTAATGAAGCCAATATGGACTCCTCAATCATCGGTCCTAGTGACATGTCAAAAGGCTGTGCACATGGGTGATGCTGGAACGATAACTGCAAGCCAAGATAATTCAGGCTACTATGTCCGTGCAAGAGGCCGTATAGACAGACTTGTCAATGTTCCATCAAGGCTACTATCCCGAGGCCAGAAATTGACACAACAAAAGCTCAAGAAGTAAGATTGAAACTATGCACAGACCTAAAGTATAAAAGGTAATTGCACTTCAATACTGCACCTCCTTTTTATTTATTAAAAACAGCATATTTGTTATATCACCATTTTATTTAACTAGATGTGTAAAATGCAGGAATTATGTTATTTGTGGAGCTACATCTATTAGCTGCATAGACATAGCAGAATCTTTTTCAGATGCAGCAAAGTTGTCCAAGGACTTCATGCATTTCTTCATCGTTTGCATATGCGCCGAGGAAAAAATATACAGACTAAAGTGTGTTGGCTATCGAGTCTTCATCTAGGGGTTAGTTTTCAGTGCCTAGAATTTGTATTACTTTATCCCATTCATATGGAATAATATCTGTATTTTGCTAAAAAAAATTGCAGGATATTCTTAACTGGAGTGATGAGGAACTGCACCATAAGGACCAACACATTACTGTTGTATCTATACTTGAGTCTGACATTGATGGCATAGATCTCAATAGAGTAAAGCTTGTAAGCTGCATTTTTCTTTTGCTATTTCATAATCAATTGTGTTACATAATTTACCTCAAAACTAATTTTCGCGCAATACTTGCAGTTCTTTGTACCTATCATTGATGATGGTTACTACACAGTTTATTGTTTGAATATGGTCGATTCTCGAATTGATATACTTGATTCCAGCAATTAAGATCATGAAAATTACTGTTGTGAAATTGATGGTGATAGGGTTATTACAAGACTTAACGACTTGTTTCAGAAACTAAAGGAAAGTTTAAAAAAATTTCTAGATGGAAATGACTGATCATGAGTGTTATGCAGGAGAATACTCTGTATGATTCTGTTTTTATTGCGATGAAAGTCTTGCAGATTTGGGATGGAAATAAGCTCCACTTGGAGGATAAACAGGTGTGTTAATTTTGACCTTGCTCAGTTTTTTAGTCTCAAATTTAGCAGTTTATTATTTTTTTCCTACAAACAACTATAGCACTTTCAACCAACGCAGATAAACATGTCAAACCTTAGATCGGAGTTACTGTACTATATGATATATAACCCATAGAATTGTTTGAAGAAGCTGCCATATGGTTTAGAGGATTTCAGACCTTTTCAATGATTTACTCTCCGCATTGCTCAACCCTGATGGCACAAGAGATGGCGGTGTAGTTACCTGTTACTCAAATAGATAGTGCGTTCAGTTCTCTATTAGTGTATTGATTGATAAACAAGTATTATTTAAATTAGCTTTCCTTTGTAAACAAAATACTCTGTAACTACACATAGTACTATTCTGCTTTGTGGAACTCACACTCTTTTCATATTATAGAAAACATTATACATTAGTCACGACTTCCTGTACTTTTTTATTGCAGCATGCATATAGTAATACGTAATTGTTCTTCTATCGGATACTATTTTCTTTGGTACTCCATGCAAGCAAACAATCTTTGTCATATACAGCTCTGCTAACTTTGCTCCGGTGTAGGTTGTTTTAACTGGAATAAAGTGAGCAACTTTAGTCAATTGATCCACAATGATCCATATAGAATCATACCCACCTTGAGTGCGAGGTAAACTGATTATAAAATCCATTCTGATTTCTTCTCACTTTCATTCTGAAATCTTTAATGGCTGCAGTAATTTGGTAGGCTTTTGATGTTCTGCCTTTATCATTTGATAAGTATCACATAGGGCTACATACTCTGCAACATCTCTTTTCATACTATACCATCAATACTTAGATTTCAGATCTTGGTACATCTTAGTGCTACCTGGATGTATAAAATAGGTTGAATCATGGGCCTCTCTTAGAATTAGATCACCGATCGGCCTTTGATTAGGTACACAAATCTTTTTTCCTAACCATAAAGTGCCTTTGTCATGTAAGGTGAAATCACTTGTCTTATTATCTCGGATGAGCTGCTTGATCTCACTGATCTTTTCATCCTCCAGTTGACTTTTTCGAATTTTCTCTTCCTAAGTTGATTCAACTTTCATGGTGACTGCCTCTGTAGCATTAACTATTCTCAGATTGAGCTTTTCAAACTCCTTGCTCAACTCTTGTGACATTTCACTGGCTACTACTATATTACAGTGTCGCTTTCAACTCAATGTATCTGCAACCACATTAGCTTTTTCTAAGTGATAATTAATCTCCACATCATAATCCTTGATCAACTCTAACCATCGACGTTGCCTTAGATTCAGATCGGTCTGTGTAAATATATACTTTAGACTTTGATGATCCGTATATATTTCACACCGATGCCCAATGAGATAGTGCATCCATATCTTTAAAGCATGAACCACTGCAGCTAACTCCAAATCGTGAGTAGAATAATTCAACTTATGTTTGCTCAATTGACGCGAAGCATAGCACACAACTTGACCTTCTTGCATCAATACACATCCCAAACCTTGACGAGAAGCATCACAATAGATGTCAAACCTCTTAGTAAGGTCTGGTAGAATCAGTATTGAGGCTAATGTTAATCTCTTTTTAAGTTCCTCAAAACTAGTTTGACACTCCTTTGACCATCTGAACTCCTTTTCTTTCTCTAGCAATCTAGTCATTGGCTTGGCTATTTTTGAAAAATCTTTTATAAACATGCGGTAGTATCCTGCCAATCCAAATAAACTGCGAATTTCTGACACATTCTTTGGTGGCATCCAATTCACTACTTCTTTAACTTTGCTCGGATCAATTGCTACTTCTCCTGTGGATATAATATGCCTAAGAAAACTCACACTTACTGAACTTAGCATATAGTTTATTTTCTCTAAGCTTTTCAAGAACTAGCTTTAGGTGTTGCTCATGTTCTGTTTCATTCTTGAAAAATACCAGAATGTCGTCAATGAACACTACCACGAACTTATCAAGTATTTTATAAACATCTTATTGATCAGGTACATGAAGTAAACAGGGGCATTGGTCAATCCGAATGACATAACTATACTCATACAACTCATATCTGATTTTGAATGCAGTCTTAGGTATATCTGATTCTTTGATCTTCAGTTGATGATAACCTGACCTCAGATCAATCTTCGAGTACACCGACGCTCCTTTCATCTGATCAAACAGATCTTCAATCCTTGGCAAAAGATATTTGTTCTTGATAGTAACCTTGTTTAAGGATTTATAATCCACACACATCATTTGAGTTCCATCATTCTTCTCTATAAAGAGTACTGGCACTCCTCAGGGCGATGAGCTAGGGTGAATAAATCTTTTTTTTTTAAGCTCTGTGATTTGCTTCTTAAGCTCTACTAATTCATTAACGGGCATCCTATATGGCCTCTTAAATATAAACGCTGTCTCAGTCAATAGATCAATCAAGAATTTAATATCACGGTCAGGTGGCATACATGGCAATTCTTCTGGAAACACATCTAGATAGTCGCAAATAACTCGTATCTCCTTAATCATTATGCATTTCATTTGGTTGATCACACATATTGGTCCACTGTTCCAGCTGCTACAAACTCAACTTTGATCTCTTCTTTACTGGTCAACTGTACTGCCCTTCTAACACACTGAATCACTCCATCATACTTTCTCAACCAATCCATTCTAAAGATGATATCTATCCCTTTTGATTCTAAAATAATAAGGTTGGCTATGAATTCTATCCCCCTTATTTCCAAACTTACGTTTGGACACAAGTGTCTACTCCTCATTTCTCCTCTAAGAGAACTAACCAGCATAGCGCGAGTCATAAGAATTATAGGAATCCCAAACTTTGCAACAAAACTTGATGCTATGAATAAATGCGATGCTCCAGAATCAAATAAAACAGTAGCAGATTTAGAGTTTGCAAGGAACGTACCCATCACAACTTCTGGATCTTGCTGCGCTTTTTCACTGGTCACATGATTCACCCTGTCATAGATGTAGTTGGACTGGCCTTGATTATTTTTCTGATTGGACTTCTGAGCATTTTCCACTAGTGGTGTAGCAGCTTTATTCGGACAGTAGTTAGCATAGTGTCTCGACATACCACACTTTAAGCATGTCCCTCGAACACTGACTGCATTAGCTCCAGTAACTGGCTTGTTATTGTTCTGCTGAGCTGGCACTGTAGCACAAAGTGCTAACTGATTTTTAGTACGAGGCATCTGAGGTGGATTGGAACGAGCTGCCTGAAAGTTTGGCTTCTGTGCCTGCATCTGAAAGTTAGGATGTGAGATTTGCATCTGTGGCTTCCCAGCATACGGAAGACGGTACATCAGTCCATGTGGTGGCATCATGCGAGGGCGAACATTGGCATTTGAAGACTGTCCACTGAGTGACATCTTCCTCTTGTCCTCACGATCGATCTCAATCTTTTTACTCTCAAGAACAAGGGCTTTGTCAACCAGATTCTAAAAGTTTATGTAATCATTACTTATAAGCTGGTACTGGAGTTCATGGTTCAGGCCATCAAGAAACAGCTTCTGCTTCTTCTCATCTGTGTTCACATCCTATGGGGCATACCTTAACAGTTGAGTAAATTTGTTGAGGTACCCACTCACTGACATTCTTCCTTACTTCATATTCTGGAACTCCTTCTTCAGTTGGATGGTCCCAGCTGACACATAGTGAAAGCGAAAGTTGGTCTTGAACTCATTCCAGATGATGCCTGCGGCATTAGTATTAGCACCGCAATAAGCATCTCATAAGTCTGCGGTAGCTCCAGTCAACTAATGTGCTGCGAAAAGAACCTTCTTAGGTTACTGCACTGCACTATGTCAAGCTTCTTCTCAATTGATTTGAGCTATTTTAAGGAATCTTTGGCTTGAGAGAAAGTGGGTGACCGAGTCCTTAGAAACTCTCCCAATTTATATTGGCTCTGACCTTGTGGTGCTGTACCCTGGTTTTGCTGCATCTGAGTGAGAGTCTGCATTATATTCTGTATCAGTTGAGTCTGCATGGTTAGGATCTGAGCAAATGATCTAACAAGTTCATCATTGTTGTTGTTACCACCTTGGTTGTTCGGGGGAACCTGGTTATTCTGGTTTTGGTTGTTTTGCCTGTTCTGGTTAGAGGAACCTCCTTGATCAGCTGCAGTGCGTTTGGTGTAAATCATCTGGTGTAATGAAGAGAAGAGTAGCGATTGGTGATCAAGATAGAAGAAAAAAATAAAGAATCCCAACTACATGCATCAAAGTGACACAATAAACAAGGATTTATTCAACTGAGGAAAAGATGAGGCCATGAACAAGTGCCGAAGCATTCCATAGCTCACATCACACACTAACAAAGCCTACACAAGCACACCAACACAAAGCACATTCCTACGAATTAAACGATCCTAATCGAACCTGAAAACTCCTAACAAAGAAATTTTTTATTACATCTTAAGGCAAAGGACTCTCTACTCCTAGTCCCAGATGAAGCGCTGAGACGGCAGCACAACTGAAGGCTGAAAACTGGTAGTGGTGATTGGCTGCGAGGGACTTGGTGGTGGTGAAGAGTTGGTCCAGTGTTCGTCAATCACACTAAGTGCTTCTTCAAGCTCCACACGAAGATAGTCGATCTCATCCAACGCAGCACAGTATTGTCGGCAGACCTTTAGCATCGCTTCGTCCTTCTTCAGTTGAGCTGTGTTGGCATTTGGATCTTCCTTCATGAATCTCAAAATCTTCCTCGAACCCGACGTCCTGCAGGGGAAGTGGCGAAACCTCGGTTGCTGGAGCTTGTGTCAATACCGATGAGCCATGCTAGTAGTGGCAGCCCATATCACATCCGCAACTGGTTCTTATTCACTGATCCTCAGGACTGGGCTGACGTGACTGCTGAATTCGTGGTTCCTATCATAGATCTTCAATTCAACTATCTACTCATCTTAATTTGGCATGGGAATGACTTGATAGGTGAAGTATAGCACCGTCTGCAGGCCAATCTTGTCCATCATTGCTTTGAGATCCTCGGTAGCTTGTCCTCCAAGCTCTTCATTGGTGTGGAACTTCCTGCACATGCGACGCCACGGTCCTTCCTCATCTTCGGACGTTCTTGGAGACGGAGATCGGATGTGTTCTTGCTCCTGTGGCTCCTCTTGTGGCACTTCTTCTTGCGGCTCCTCCTCTTGTGGCTCTTCATCCACTAGTTCTTTTTCCATGGGTTACTCTTCTTCTGGTTCAAACTTTTTTGGTGCCATTGGAGGTGTTTGAGATGTGCCTTGCTTGTTGTGGACGTTCGGCTCGTGACGTTCTTCTCCCTCAGAGTCACTGAGGAAGGCTCTCCCTCGCATTGGCTGCACTTCGGGTCTGTCTTCTAGCTCCGCGGGTGGTGGAATTGGCGTTGACCTTCTTACAAATCTCCTCGCTATCCGTTCCAGTGGCCTTTCTTGCTGTGTACCTGGTTCTCACCATTTAAAATTTTAGAAACACATGGGTTAGAAAATAGATAGATTTAAGATAAGGAATAAATGAATATTTTCAAATACTTTTGGCAACTAGTTTTAAAATTGATTCTAGACATCTATTCTACTCTAGGCTTACGTTCTACGGTCAACACGGTTCTGATACCACTTTTGTCACACTCGGTTTTAATGGCTAAAATCGAATAACCCTTTATGTGTGCCAAAAACAAATTTCACACACAAAGCGATTTCATTAATGGTAAACAGAATAATGTCTCGAATAACTAAGCTATTAAAAAAATAGACTAAGAGTCTTATTGAATTACAAACCAAAACAGCGGAAACGAAACGAAAGCATCTTGGGCTTCACATGCAGTTGACCGAATAGCTTGCCTAGATGTCGGCTCCAGAGTCTTCAATGTTCTCTCAATGTTCTCCCTCTACTGAACAGCAATTATAAAGGCAAGGTTAAGTATGGAAAGTGTGGAAAGTATATGACATGTGGCAAATATCACGGAACAGGCAATATAGGGTTTAATTGCATAAAAGTATATATTAGAGACATATTTTTTATTAGTCATCTATTTACTAAGTGAAAGATATCGTATCTATAAACAGTAGTATAAGTAACAGAACCAAACCACAGTCTTTCACTGTGATTCACCGACCAAACCAATACCAATCTCCGCTAATCATGTGAGGGTCCATGCAATGTTCGTGACCATGAGCACGACTGTCATGACAGTTTTATACTCTGCAGAGGTTGTATAAATTTTCTCACGAGTAGTGATTTCATCCCCTGTTGTCAGGTGACTAAAAACAATCTCCATTATGCCTGTGCCGTCACACTCGCACACTCCCTTTGGTGTGAGGGCCAAGAAATCACTACAACGTTTTTTCATGACTTCCGCCAGCTTGTACGTGCCCGCTAAAGTTTCACCCGTCGGGCACTAACCGAAAACCCGAGAGGCCCCCTCTTGTGCCGAATGGTTCCCGGGAGTAACCCTCCCTTCCCCACACATCTCTCTCTAGGCGGATCAAGGTGTAACCTGCTTTTCTCGCTCCACCGTTTGGCACACACAAAACTAGTTTTCATCACTTACTACGCCAGGCCGCGGCTATTTTTAGCATCGTGGCTGTACGAAAATACATGGGTGGTCGCTCCACGAACCAGTCCTTAGATTTGGCAAGATAACTTATCAAGGAACAGTGTCAGTAACTCTGCACACAATCTTACACCAACCATACACCCAAATCATCACTATCTAAGTTACTATTAATCTCTCATTAATCCTCGTGAAGCATGTATAATGATTTATTTAAATACATCTAACTCTACAATAGCAATCTAAGCATGTGATCTACCCAATAGTAAAGTAAACTAAGACGACAAGGCATAATGTGAAAATTAGGGTATTGCTATTAATACGTACGCAGTCAATTTGATATAAGCATGCAATCTATAAGATAGATGTTTTGAGAATAGGCACAAGATGGTCAATGACACTTGCCTTGCTACTCTTGGGAGTAAAAGTCGACGGTTTCGAACTCTTACTGTTGAAAGTCTTCGACGAACTGCGGCTCTGGGACGAAGTCATCTATCGCACAAGAACACAAACAATCAATCAAATGTGACAAAACAGAATAAGATCAGTATGATGATGCCATGAATGCAAAGATTATTTCGATACGATCGTTTTGGTATATTATTTGCTAAAATCAGAGTTACGGATCAAAAGTTATGGTATTTATAAAGTTCAGAGATTAATCTATAATTAATAATTAATTACTGGGGGCCTATCTGTAATTTACAAAATTATTTGAGGACTAAAATGAAATTTCAGAAAAGTTCAGAGGTTTGAATGTAAAATTGTCATTAGGCAGGGACTAGTTTATAATTAAAAATAAGTATAGGGGCTTTTCTACAAAAGTGTCATAATTAATTATTATTAAATTAGTTATTATAATTAATTTCTAGATAGATAATATTATTAATTATATAATTATAGATTAATTTATATTTAATTAACCTAATTCCTAATTAATTTTAATTATTCGAGTGTGCTGACGTTATGCTGAGGTCATGCTGACGCAATAAAGATTTGATTTATTTTTATTCAAAAAATATGGTTTAATCTAGGCCCTTAATTTTAAATTAAACGGATCCGGTTATTTGGGTGACGTGGCTTGATGTGGTTCGTCGGATTCAAATCTAATGGATAAGGTAGTTCGCGTGACGTGGCTTGATCTGGGCCTTCAAATGTGGATCGGGTGGCCGGGTTTTAAAGGTGGGGGTGAATCTCCGATGATCTGTCCGATTTAGATCGGACGGCTCGGCTCGGCTGGCTGGCAACCTCCAGTGAGCTCGCCCGGGCTCCCCGGGGCATGGATCTCGGCGTTCTTGGGCTCAAAAGGACGAGGAGAGGGAGGTGATTCTCACTGTGGGGTTGAACGGGGTCGGGAGTGGTCGGAGTTGGGTCTCGACGGCGAGGCGACGGCTCAGGACTTCGGCGACATCGGGGAGGCGGTCCGGGCGACG
>BCLG01002803.1:34518-49131 GCA_001602295.1 Zoysia matrella | reverse complement strand
CATATAATTTTCCGGGCGACGGCGCTCGACGAGAGCTGGTTGGGCGGGGGCGACGCAGCGCTGGGGAGGCCGGCATGAGGTCCTCGTGGGCTGGGGTGGCTTCGCATGGCGACGCGACAGCGAGGCGGCGGTGCTCGAGTTTGGGGAGGGAGAGAGGGTCGAGGGCGGCTTAAATAGGGGAGGGGGAAGGCGGCCGAGTCGAGGGCAGCTTGGGGCTCAATCTCTGCGAGAAATCGACGGCGGTTGGCGCATGTGCGGGGCTCGGCTCGGCGGTTGCGGGCAAAGGCGGCGGCGCGCTAGAGGAGAGGTGAAGGGCGGGGCCCGCGTGTAAGAGTGAGAGGGGATGAGGTGGGGCGGCTGGGCTGAGCCGCGCGAGTGAGATAGGGAGAGGGTGGGTCGGCGGGGAGGGAGAGGGGGAGAGGCCCAGAGAGAGGTTTTGGGAATTTTCTTTTTATTATTTTCTTTATTCCTTTCAATTTTATTTCTTTCAATTATTTTCTTTATTTTTTAAAATTCTTGATTAATTATTTATTCACTCAATAATTATTTAAATAATATGCAATGACATGAAATGATATGATGCACCTTAACAATTTATTTAAAAATATTTCATTCTAATCTAAATTGTAAAATGCATTTAAATTTTCAAAACTTTACTATTTGAAAAATGTGGGATTTTTTTAGGTCGTCACGCCAGGGCTTGAACCCGCCACTTGCCGAGTGTGCTTTGGTAACCGGTAGGCTAGAGAGGGTGTCGTTCATGAGAGGATTTTGACACCTATTTAATATAGGAAAAAATAGAATAATTGATTCTAATTAATCACTCCTTGATATTTGTAATCATATCTTAAATGACCTCTAATATAAACCGGAGAAAGTACTCTTAGACGCCATTTGAGGTTTATAATACCCAAGCGAATGATTCCTAAGAACGGACTAAGCAAATATTATCACTAATCAGAATTTAAGATTTAGTTGTGGGCACAAAAAATTATAAATATTACTATATATTTTGTTATATGAAACAAATCTTATATTTTAACACATCTAAAGTAATTTACTAATAGTTAAAGATTGTGATGAGAATCAACAGCAATAACAACTTAGAAATGAAGAAAATACTATATTTAAAATAAAGAACATAACAGCTTTAAAAATCTCGCTCCAACTTAACTCCCTGAGCTTTGAGAGTACCTCATGGGAGCCGCTGCCATCGAGTGGTGCGGAGTCGCAGAGGCGTGCTAAACAATCACCGGGACCTGAGAGGCATCAGGCTAGTGTACAGTAGTTGTCACACAAGGCCCGAGGCAGCACCCTTACCGCTGGACGAGTCCCGAGGGCGGCGATGTCCTACACCACGCTCCCGCCCTTTTTACTTTGATCAATTCTATACTTCCTCGTAAATAAAACACGCATAAGAACTCTCTAAGGCCACTCCCAATGGTAGTTTCTAAAAGGAGTTTCTAAAGGAGAGAGAAATTAATAAATAGTCACTTAGACCTAATCTCTTCCAATGGTTAGTTACTATAGTAGTTTTTATGTCTAGAAAATTTAATGTTCGCCTCATTGATCTATAAAAAGAGGTTTGATCAGCTGTAACAACAATATATGTAGCTTTCATGTGGTCATAGTACAAAATGACTTTCAGCGCATACTGAAAAGACAAATACGATCTATCTAAACAGAAGATCAGAAAAATCATGTTTAGATACGATTGAGCCACCCACCCATCCTTTACACAGCCGAGCTTCATGTCCATTGCATAAAATCAGCACTGCCCATATTAAAAAAAAAAATACAATGTTGTAAAAACAGCACGTGGTGAACTATCATCACAATCAGAAAGCAGTATAAGAAATAAAGAGAAAATAAAGAAAAATGCAAAGTGCAGAACACATAACAGGATGCTACTTCGTGTTCTCTTGCATGCTCGTTAACATTAGTTTGAATGAGTATTATCAGGAAAAAAAAAATGTATCTAATTAATCTGAATTTCCAACCTTGTGCCATATGTTCGATCTGATTCAACATAGGATTTCAATAACCAATATAGCAGAAAACTGAAACTGGATAGTGGGCTATATTTCTTTCAGCGGTTACCTTACAAATGAACTATCATCACAATCAGAAAGCAATAACAAAAATAGAAGAGGAGGTTATCTGAAGAGTAAAATGTAAGTATTTTTAGGTTTAGTGAAAGTCAAATTTTTTACCTTTGGCTAATAATATTTAAAAATAAAATAATTTGTGATATAAATAGTTACATATTATGAAATTTCGCTTCACAGTAAATTAATAATAAAATTTATATACAATAAAATATTTTAAATTCTCTATTATTAATGGTCAAATTTTTAAAAAAGAATTTGATCAAAATTAGAAATGCTTATATTTTAAGAACAAGGTAGTATATATACAGCTAGGAAAAAATTTCGCAAAAGTTCCATAAAAATCTTGTCTTCATCGGTTGAAATGTTTATTTTCATCGGTCAAAGCTTGAACCCATTTCTTTTATTTACTGTGCTCTCCCGTTAGTTATTGTTGTTATCACTGCAATTCGGACGAAGCATGGAACTTCTATTGAGAAGCCAATTTCCCAGTTGTTTGATTTTAGTCAGAGTTCTTGATCTTTATTCATAACATTGAAAGAACCACTACTGTCTAGTACAGATGGTTTCCAATAAGATGCATATGTAACCATTCATCACAATTGGAATGGGTTAATTTTTTTAACCATTTTATGTTTTCTGACAAGATGTGGCTCTGTTCTGATGTTTTTTTGTTGAACAGGACAGAAGACATCTTGTCCCAACACCGTGGCAAACCTCGAACAACCAATCACGGTAAATTGGTAGCCAGCTTCAATGCAGCAAAGTGCCATTATCCCCCAGCATTGCATATTTTGATTAATACGACATAGGTTTCCTTTCGAGCAACACGCTGCCAGTTAACTGAGAAAATTAGCTTATTTGCTACATAATTAGCATACTCTGCTCCTTTTTGTTGACGCCTAATCAACATCAACAAAATCAGAATGGAGAGAACATATCAATATCAAGCCAAGGGGACATTCAAAAAAAAAATTTTAAATTCTTTCAAAAAAAAGCCAAGGGAACAAGATCACAAAGGAAGTTCACAGGAAGTTCTGCGAACTGTAATATCAGATTAATGTAGACAATTCAACCTCTGTCGCTTCATGGAATTAGTTGCATATATACTTAGCACGGCGTACAGGTAGAGGTGAGAAAAGAGCTCACCCTGCGGATTTTTTCACAAATTTAATCGACCCTTATTAAGTTTTAGCTTAAAAAAAATTGAATCCAATCCTATTATAATCTGATCCTCACTATTTTTTCATTTTCAACCCATATTCACTCCTACGTACAGGGGGGGGGGGGAGCAAATATTTCATTAAAAGGAAAAAACGGAACTAATCCACTTGTTCCAAGAGAATATTGGATGCTCATTTAAATCTCAGTAACAATACTTCATTGCCCCCAAATCCTTCAGTGACAATCACTTCAATGTACTTAGCGCCATAGCTCTCACACCATGTTAGGCCTTTGTGGCAGAAGAAGATTGTAGAACTTGTCTTTCAAGAAGAAGCTCCGACCTTTGCTATCAACAGATTTCTTCCATCCGCACCATCCACCATTCACAATCTTTTTGAGGTCATCAGCACCAGTATAGTGCGGATCTAGGATGAGAAAAGCACAGTCGCCACTGGCTTGATTGTAATCAACTCCTAGAAGGGTGTATGCCAAGACTCCACCACCTGCGTTTGCTTGCAAATATTAAACGAATGATACAACAGGCTCTCTTCATGGAATCAACTTTATACATGTTACAATAAAATCGTCAATGCTATTCGACTCATTAAGCTGATGGCCATTTATCATGTGTGGGTGAATTTATTATGAAAAAATATTGCTGTCTAGTTATTTTACAATGTACATATTATATTATTTGTACTATTAAAAGTAGAATAAGGAATAGATGTACACGAAGTGGAGATACAACCAAGTGCTCTTATAAATCACAACAAGAGTGGTCCTGACAGGACATCAGCCTGGAAAAATTATCTGCATTCATGTGCTTATTCTCTAATTTCCTCCATACATGTTTATCAAACATAGAAAACATGTCTCAAAAGAAAAAAAAAACACATACCAATCATAACAGGAGTTCCCTGCGTTTCAAAATGCATGGCAAGCTCTCTGCATTTCTCGGGAAGCTCATCACCAGATCTGACATTTATAATCTTGCAACTAACCTGCGAGAGACTTTCTGTCCAGTTAAAACGGAAACATAAACTACAATAGAGATAGAAAGTGCTTCAATGCAGTAAAAAAAAAAAGATCACTCAAGGAGCCTTATCAACACCAGAGGTTACGGGCTGGCTTAGATGCAAGCTCCTCAGACTCAGTGCATTATGACCTCTGGTTGAAAATTAATAAGGAGAATCTAGCCAACCTTTTCCCATGGTTTTTGTGGTGTTTTCGTAATCAGCAATTTATAGCTCATATAAGTGGATATGGTTGGTTTTCCTTTTAATCATTTTGAGTTTGAGAATGTAAATTATCTAACCTTTTTGTCTCCTACTCCCTCTGTTCTTAAATTGATGTCGTTGTTGACTTCTAACATTAACTCTGACTATTTGTCTTATTCAAAAAAGTTTGATGAATATCATATTTTTGTTATAATTTACTTTATAATCAAAGTTATTTGAATCACAACTTATAATTTTTAAACATTTGAATTAATTTTTTGAATAAGACAAATGGTCAAAGTTGATGTCAGAATATAACGGCCTAAAATTCCAACATTTTCAAAATATTAAAATTTCAAATTTTTTAAATGCATTTCACAAATTAGAGTAGAATAAAATTTCTTTTCTAAATAAATTGCTAAGGTTGCATTTCATGTCATGCATTTCATGTCATTGCATAGCACCTAAATAATTGCCTTGGATAAATAATTAATCAAGATTTATAAGAGATAAAAAAAAGAATTAAATAAATAAAAACAAAATAAAATCAAAAAACCCCAAAACCTCCCTGGCACCCAAATCCTCTCTTTCTCCCTCCCTTTCTCCTCACCCCACCCGCGACCCACTCCCTCTAGCCGGCCCAGCGCGCCCGCCAGGACCACCCGACCCAGCCACACCCATCCTCTCCTCTCCCACCGCCAGCCAGAGCCCACCTGTCGACGCATCTTTCCCACCCTCCAACCGCGCCGCCCGAACAATCGGCCGTAGCTCCTGTGCGCGCATCGCTTGCCAGCTCCGATTCTGCCGAGGACTCGACCCCAACCGCTACCCGACTCGACCGCCCCCTCCCTACTTAAACCTCGCTCCCAAGCCTCTCTCTCTCGTCCCCAACTTGAGCTCCGCACCCTCACCATCGCGCCGCCTCCCAAAGTCGCCTCGGCCATGCACGACCCCGTGCCAAGCTCGCCTACGACGCACCGCCCCCACCCCAACCTTTCTCGTCGAGAGCCACCGCGTACCGAAGCCGTGCGCCGTCGCCGAAGTCCCGCCACCGCGCCTCGCCGTCGCGACTTCGCCTCCGGCCGCCCCTGACCATCGGCGACCCTGCAGTGAGGACCCCCTAGTCCCCCTCTTCGTTTTGAGCCCGGTCCTGGTGAAAACAATGCACCAGAGCGCCACCCGCGTGCCCATCCCGGCCGTCCGATGTGGATCGGATGGTCCAGATCAGATCCTGCCCCCTATTCATAATAGATCAAATCCAAGCCACCCGATCTAGAGCCGAGAGTCCACAAATTGCCACGTCGGCCATATAATCTGATCCATAGATTTTGAAATCAAGGGCCCAGATTTATCCTATATTTTCTATATAAAAAAATAATAAATCAAATGCATTACTGCGTCAACATGACATCATGATGACGTCATCAAGACCGGTTAATTAAAATTATTTAGAAATTAGGTTAATTAATTTCAGATTAATCTAACAATTATATTTTATTAATAAATATAATAATATTATTAATCTGATAAATAAATATAATAATTAATTAAGATAATTTTACAGAAAGGGCCCTGTACTTTTATATAATTACAAATCAGTCCCTATCTTATGGCAAATTTACACTTTAGCCCTTAAACCTTTCTGTAATTAAATTTTAGTACTTAAATAATTTCGTAAATTACAGATAGATCCTCAGAACTTAATTAATAATTATAGATTAGTCCCTGAACCTTATAAATGCTATAACTTTTAAACCGTAACTCCGTAACTCCGACTTCAGTGAATAATATATCAAAACGATCGTATCGAAATAACCTATGCATTCATGACATAATCATACTGAACTTGGTCTGTTTGGTTGCATTTGATTAATTGTTTGAGCTCTTGTGCGTTAGGCGACTTCATCTCGGACCCGCAATACGAGGATTTCCAACAGCAAGAGTTTGAAGCAGTTGAATACTATTCTCAAAAGCAGTAAGGCAAGTGTCTTTGACCATTTTGTGTCTACTTTACAAAACCCCTATCTTTTAAATTGCATACTTGTGTCAAATTGATTACGCACCTATTGTTAGATCTACCTAGTCTTTTCTTATTATGCCTTGTCGCTTTAGTTTACTTTTTTGTTGGGTAAATTACATGCTTAGCTTGCTAACGTCGGGATGGATGATATTAAATGGATTTATTATCATACTGCTTCACGAGGAATTATGGGTTATTTAATAACAACTTGGAGATTAGTGATTTGGGGGATATGGTTGGTATAGGGCTGTGTGCGGGGTTACCGGCATTGTCTCTTGGTATGTTATCTTATCAAATCTAAAGACCGGTTCTTGTAGCGACCACCCATGTGTTACCGTACAACTATGAGCTAAAAATAGAGGCGGCCTGACGTAGTAAGTGGTAGAGACCAGTTTTGTGCGTGCCAACCGATGGAGCGAGAAAAGCGGGTTACGCCTGGATCCGCTTAGAGAGAGATGTGTTGGGGAAGAAAGGGTTACTCTCGAGAATCATCTGGCACAAGAGGCCTTTTCAAAATTACGATTAGTGCCTTATTAGGTGAAATCTCAGTGGGCACGTACAAGCTTTAGGAAGACATAAAAAAGCTTTAAACTGATCTCTTAGCCCTCACACCAAAAGAAGTGTGCGAGTGCGATGGCATAGGTATAATGGAGATTGCTTTAGTTCACCTAAAAATAGGGGATGAATTCACTTTTTGTGGGGAATTGTGTACAACCTCTGCAGAGTAAAAATTGTCATGACAGCTGTGCTCACGGTCACCAACACAACCTCTGCAGAGTTAAAAATGTCATGACAGCCGTGCTCACGGTCACGAGCATTGCATGAACCCTCACATGATTGGTAGGATTTTGATAGGGTTTGGTTGGTGATCATAGTGGGATACTGTGATTGGTTTTTATGTTGGTGCTACAGCTGGGTAAGCTGTAGGTATGATTAGTTTGTAGGCGTGATGTCTTTCACTTACTAAATAGGTGCTTAATAGGATGTGTCTCTATGATGTGCTTTTATGCAAAAAAATCATATGCTGCCTTTTTTTTGTTTACTGTCATATGTTATACTTTTCCACACTTGCTGAGTACATTCCGTACTCAACTTTGCCTTTATAAATGCTGCTCAGTAGAAAGAGAAGTCTGAGAAAACATTGAAGACCCTGGAGGAAGTCTAGGCGAGCTACTTCGGTCATCTGCCTGTGAAGCCCAATAAGTTTTATTTTTGTTTTCCGCTACTTTGGTTTGTAATAATTTATAAGACTCTTAGTCATTCTTGTAATAGGTTAAATTTAGTTTATTCGAGACATTGTTCGGTTTACCATTAATAAAGTCGCTTTATGTGTGAAACTTGATTTCTGGACACACATAAAAGGTCACTTGGTTTTGGTCTTAAAACCAAGTGTGACACAGAAGTAGTGGCGACAATAATTTAAGAATAGAGGGAGTATTTCTTATAAATGCTAAAAGAACATTGTTGTTCACGAAAAAAATATAACAGCGGTCCTCAGGCTCAAAAGAAAAAAAAGAAACTCACCCCAAGCAATTTGTCAAGTACAAAGCTTAGCTCGATTGCTCCAATCCATTCACGAGATCCAATAAATGATGGATCCTTGTCACCAATCTCGACAAGAACTTGCTGAATCTCTCTGGTTAGAAAAATAGTAACAGCTACGTCAACTAATTGACGTCATCATAATTCAACCATAAGAAAAACATCTATTTTTTCCCCAAAAAAAATTGATAGCCACATACATGTCGACAAATAAATCGGAGTATGATCATTTGCTATGCTTAATATTTGCTGGGTTTCAGCATATTTGTAAAGGGAAACATTACTTTTAGAGCATCTCCAGCAGTTCTGTATAATAGGAACTTCCTACAAGCTAGTGTAAAAAGTTATAAAAAGCTATAGGGGGTGTTATAAAAAGCTATAGGGGGTAAAATAATTAAATTTCTCCAACAACTACCAATAATCACCCCTAAAAGAAATTTTAAATATCGTCACATCATTATCTGACTGTCCTGGAATCCTTGGCTATTTCCGAATGGCCTCCGCTGCCAAAGGCTTCACCATCACGCACTCGAAAATTCTACTCTGCAATTTACTGAAAAGCCTCTTCAAAAGCATAAACCTTGCTGAAATGGCAAAATAAACTAAAACAGTTGAATAGGACATGCACTGATGGGTGTGATGAGGAAGATGGAGCAGGAACGGAGCTCTGATTTCTGAATCTCTCCCAACGCCACCAGCTATCTCCCTTTCACCACTCCTCTCGTCACATCAAGAAACCGACCAAGAATCAGCCCCAATTTAAAGAAATAAAAAAATCCCCAAATTTTGGCCAGTTCAACCATTGTTCGAATTGGAGCTCGTCCGGTTAGTTTCCTTTCAATTATATCAGTCTAGAGCACCTCCAAGTGCTGCAGACTCACTCCCCATGCTTATAGTTCCAGCAATTTGGAGAAATCCCCGCCGCCAGTCGCCTTCTTCTTCCTCTGTCATTGCTCGTTGGCATGGCCATTGTCACACCATCACCACAGATGGCGGCCGCTGGCGAGCCGACTCCTCTCACATAAGCCCACAAACCCATCCTGCTATGTCCCAGCCGGAGTTAGAGTGGGCTTTGCTGCAGGTGAGCTAGACCAGAGCCGCTGCTCTGTGCTCGTGCTTTGCCTGTAGGAGTTTCCAGCAGGAAAGGAAAGAGAATATGTAGGAATCTCATACTCCGGTGCCCAGGGGCGAAGCTACGAATACTGACCCTGGTGCACTGGCACTGAGGTAAATGAAGTTTCTTGCTTGTTTATTCCTTAAATTTCACTGAATAATAGCTGAAAATTACATACTCCCTCTGTCCCTTAATATAAGAGATTGGAGGGAATCCCCTTTGTCTCAAAATATAAGGGATTGGAGGAATAAGACAAAATTTCTGTAATTAATTTGGTAGGTGGAGAATGGGTGGGTAGAGATAGAATGAAGGGTAGAAATGTCTTTTCCTTTTCTGGTTATTTTGAAGGTGGGAGGATAGAATCCCTTATATTAAGGGACGGAGGGAGTAGTTACAGAGAGTGGCACCAGGGAGTTTTTCCTTCTAGCTTCGCCAATGCCAGCGCCGTCATGGGGAAGTGACAAGAACTGGGACTTCAACCTCACGGTGGGTCAGGAGGCTGCAGGACCTGCCGGTTGTGCGCACATGTCGGAGGTGGGAGCAGCGAAATCTGTGCGGGAGAGGAAGGATTTCGAGTATTAGGACTTCCGATCAACTCTCTAAATGTTGGGAGCGAATTTCATAGCATTGGAAGTACGGATTTTTAGCAACCTCTTATAGGAAACTGTTGGAAGCATTTTTTCTAATCATGTCTTAGATTTTTTATTTAGGGAGTTATTGCAGGGAACTATTGGAGATGCTCTTAGTCTTTAAAGAA
This sequence comes from Zoysia matrella, assembly GCA_001602295.1. Lineage (NCBI taxonomy): Eukaryota > Viridiplantae > Streptophyta > Magnoliopsida > Poales > Poaceae > Zoysia > Zoysia matrella. The sequence continues at coordinate 39,209 of BCLG01002803.1, read as the reverse complement.
CAAAATATGAGAAAACATTAGACATGCTGGTGATTCATCATACTGGTAACATCTTTAGGACGTTCGTCATATATGTGCAGCCTGAGACAGAACAGGATGCAGTCACGTCTTTCTTTTTTTTTTTGGATTTATAGGCAGGGATGAATATGGGGATTTACAAGGACTTGTGATGAGCTAGTTAATTTAGTTACATCTCTTCAAACCATGGAACAATCAATATGAATGTTACCAGTTATTCAAACCAGCAATGAAACTAAACAACAATCAGAATCACAAACCTGTGTGAAGGAACATCTATAGATGAATACTGTTGCAACCTGTACCATGATATAATTGTTTGTAGAGAACGATATGCACATCCCCATCCCTGACATAGAAACAGAACTGAGAGTTGTCAGCCAAACAGAGGACCTAACAGTATAACATCAGTAAAATAGAGCAATAGCCCACTAAAGAAAAGTCATGTACTATAACTGTGATGGAACTGAAAAATATTGGCCTGTATTAATAATAATCTGCATTTATGATCTCTCTCAAAAAAAAGTGTTGCAACTTTAGTCCTGGACTAAATCTATGTGCGAAGTTGTCCGGAATAGAATCTCGGTTTGTGCACTAGGTCCTGTTTACACAGCTTATTCCTCAGTTTCTTCAAAGAAATAAACAAAAACTATGCAAAGCTTCAGAAATCTGATGTAGCTTATAGTTAAACATATTAGGATGACCTAGAAAGCAGCAATCAGCAGAAGCTGTTTTCCTGCAACATTTTAAGTAAGCTGCTTCTGCAACAAGCAGAAGATTTACAAACAGGGCATTAGCTCCAACAACTGAACATGTCATTGCCATCATTGTGGAATATGGTCGTGGAATTGGCATCCACAGAATTTGCATCACAACCAACATCATATAACATGCGAATCAATGACCTCTTATGAAGGTCAACAAGCAATATGCCATAAACATTCAAATGCCCGAGAATGTTTCCTTAACCTATTAAAAGCCCATATCGCAATATGAACTTGTTAAAACTACACTGGCATATTAAGAAACATTAAAGGGAAAAAAAATCAAAACGCCCATAATAGTTGGCTGCAAGACATTACATTGTCATCAATTCCATCATGAAGATAATGATAGTACTCATACGAACCATCAATCAGTGACATAATCCCACCAGAAACTGCAATAAACAACAAATTCAAAGTCACCATATTCTTCCATATAATACATTCGCCAATTGTTTACTTGCTCACACAAAGAAAAAGAGCAATCACTAACCCCCACTAGATGGAAGTTCTATGTGGACATCTCGAAGCAGTGACGAACCTGAAATATGTAGATATGATGCATGAAAGAAATTATTTTACAAGCGCATAAAACCAGGAACAAAAAAGACAACTTATGAAAGACTAGTAGTCCTAACGTTCAATTTTAATAATGCCACAGGCTACAAGATGCAAATTTTAGAAATCTTGGAATTATACATATGTTAGTTGATTTTGTTAGAATATAGACATGGGCTTTAATTTGTAATTGCTGTAATTAGCCTGGGCCTTTATTTTGGCCTGGCTCTCCTAAGGTTTCACCCTGCACGCCACCAACGTTGATATGGGTTCTTGAACCTGCTTCTATAAATCAAGGTTTGAGAATAACCGGCTGGGCATATCCCTCTCACCAATCAATACACAACATATTTACATAATGTTGAAGTATATGGCAAAACCATAGAAAGCTTTAACCAAATTGATCAAGATAGCACAAGAGATAAGGATTTTAGCATTCATACAGTACCATTTCTCGATGTGTTTCTCTCTCTTTGTTTCATCCCACCAAAAGTTAATGCATTAGAAATCCGCAACAGAGGCCTGTCTAAGGGAAGCCCAAGCCTTATATGAAGGTCTCTTCTCAGGCCACCTGTATAAGTAATAAGAATTTATTTGCTGAATTCATAAAGATAGTAAGGGCCCACATTTACTACGGTGTTTACTGAAAGAAAATATGAACTTTTGAAGTGAAACTATCCTACTTTGCTTCTCCTCAATCTCTCCGTATCTTGTATCATATATAGCCGTCACTGGAATAAGCAATCCCGGAGGAATGAAATGGTACGGATAAAGCTGCAAACAGAAGCTACAAATGTTTGATAAAAATTCTTATAAAAAATATTTTAAATCTCAAGCTGCAACCAAGTTATGAATGATGCATCGGCAAAATCAAGTTTAGTGATTTAGACAAATAATGCTGGAATAGAATTTGTTCTCATAAGGAAAAAAAAACAGCAAACACTCAGCTTGTCCACAATGAGAGTAGCGAATTATTTATTATTTTTATTCATAATAGAAATAGTTTAATACAAATAATAATCCACAGCATTTGTGTTGTGGTAGAGGATCCACCGGGCTGGGGCACGGCCACGGCTACAGCTGAAGGTTATTCCCCCCCCCCCTTTGGAAAGATCAACTTCTTTTCTGCTTCATCCTCAATGGATCTCCCGCCTGCCATATATAGACAGCAGAGCTAAACAAACCCTAAACAACCTAATCTTTAACTAACAAACTCTAAACAGCCTAATCTTTAAGCTAACAAACCCTAACTAATTGGCTACCGCTATTGGGCTGGGTGTTGTGGCGTCCAAGATACGCCACAACACTTTGCCAGAATTAATATGTGCATGATTGACAGGGTGACAACTAGGGATGCAATTGGGTACCCAATGGGTATTTGTGGGTCAACCTCTAGTCCATTTTGTCCAACGACAATATAAGGTGGAGATTTTGTCCAACTAACAATATAAGGTGGAGGGACGAGTTAGTTTATTTTATAATGTTTGAGCTGACCAAAAAACAGAAAACTTACATCCCCAGTGACAAGATAAATAGCTATGTGCCTAACTATTACAAATCAAAATGAAAGCAGAATTTTAAATATACGATTATGCAGAAGTGAAGGTATGTAACATTGTGATAACTGTCAGTTAACTTGTAAGATCTGGCATAGAAAAGCCTAGATAAGTAAAAACTTGAGGCTAAAGCTTTAGCGCATCAAAAGTATTTAGTTCAGAAATGAACCAAGAATAGCCAATATTTTTAGGTGGTGTCATGTGGGGCCGTTCTTATCTGAGGCATCACAAGCAGAGCAATTCATAGCCGACTGAATCAAAGGGCATTGTTAGATGTTTTCGATTGCATTAGTCTACATAACTATTGCTTTTTTTTTATTTCTTAGCTTGATTGCTTAACCGGACTTTACAGTACTGAGCTGCCTACTATAAGGAGAGGTGAGTTCATGAAGGCAAGTTAAGAGTTACTCCTAACTGTGTCTTTGTTCATTGTCCTCCACAAGTCTGGGGTTTTTCCATCCTACCTAGCAGTACAGAAACACAATATATCATACTCCTCAACAGGTCTGGGGCTTTGCCATCCTGTCTAGCAGTACAGAAACACGATACATCATACAACTCCCCTACTCCACAATGCACCCGCTGCCTCTGGCTATATATGGTTACCTATGCAACATGTATACTTCAGCAAATGCAACAATCAGATGAATCAATGCGTGTACCTGGGGTTGTTGAGTTATCTCTGCTGCAATAATCTTTTTCATGATGCTCATCTGATCAGCTAGTCCTGGGATAACGAGTTCAGATACAGCAGCAGCCACAGGAAAATCTACTGAAGAGTAGCATAGTGTATCAAGCTTCAAGTTGACAACAATAAGGTTGGCTGGTGCTGATGCTGAAAAAAGGAAAAAGAAAGTATTTTCAGTAACACTAGAACACACATTGCAAGAAATGTGGCTAAAGCTTTTTTTATCTGGTATCATGTGAGGCTGGAGAAAATGGAAGTCAAAGCTGGTACTGAAACATCTGTGGATATACTTTAGAAAAAATTATAGCAGGATGTCAATATTTTTAGTAGAATATGGACACATGAAATAATTACCTGGAAAGTACTCTATCACTGGGGCGGTTCCAGCCTTTGAGCTAACTGATTGATTGGACATGACAGTTATTTGTATCGCATCTGCATTCTAGCAAGCAAATTTTCAGAAATAGTGATATTAGATTCCATAGAAAACAGTAGTAGTATTTCTGCAAAAGTTCTGGAATGAAACATGTCATCATTTGCGAGCTTTCTTACAGCTTTATCTCTTAGTTTCAGTCCACATTTTCAAGTCGGGGAGTTGATTTGAGTTGCTAGAGCACCGATACATCAACTTACCCGATTAGTCGGGCGACTTAGACCGACTAATCGTAGTAAGTCGGTCAACTTAAACAGTAAGTCGTCCAAGTCATTGCCAGACCGATATGGATGATATATATATATCATCCATACAACAAAGCCTTTAGTCCCAAGCAAGTTGCGGTAGGCTAGAGATGAAACCCCGAGAGAATATTTTTCGTCAGTAATTTTCCCCTCTTCAGTAATTTTCTTCGGTTTCTTCAGTAATTTCTTCCTCTCAGTGTGGATCACGTCATTGCATTCAGTAATTTTTAGGGTTTCGGCGAGCTCGCGGCGCAGCCGCCGCCGTCATCATCACCGGAGAATCCCTTAGCTGCACGGGTTTGTGCCCCTGAGTTTCTCCTCTCCACAACCGGACATAGAAAAACGGAGGAAGGCCAGCTTGGCGGTGGTGGTCGCCGGCGGTGGGCAGTGTCGGGGCGGGTGCGTCACGCTTCGAGAATTTAGCGCGGC